>BPTQ01000008.1:2668746-2830668 GCA_019973895.1 Chrysanthemum seticuspe | reverse complement strand
ATCTTAGTTTTTGAAGAGTTTCTTGGAAGAGGTTTGTCACTTATTCTTGAGAGGTTTGTCCAGATTCGATGTATCTGTCTAGCAACTTGTCAGTCTAGCAACTTGTCTGTCTAGCAACTTGTCAGTCTAGCAACTTGTCAGTCTAGCAACTTGTCTGTCTAACAACTTGTCAGTCTAGCAACTTGTCAGTCTAGCAACTTGTCAGTCTAGCAACTTGTCAGTCTAGCAACTTGTCAGTCTAGCAACTTGTCTGTCTAGCAACTTGTCAGTCTAGCAACTTGTCAGTCTAGCAACTTGTCTGTCTAGCAACTTGTCAGTCTAGCAACTTGTCAGTCTAGCAACTTGTCAGACTAGCAACTTGTCAGTCTAGCAACTTGTCAGTCTAGCAACTTGTCTGTCTAGCAACTTGTCAGTCTAGCAACTTGTCAGTCTAGCAACTTTTCTGTCTAGAAACTTGTCAGTCTAGCAACTTGATAGTCTAGCAACTTGTCAGTCTAGCAACTTGTCTGTCTAGCAACTTGTAGTTTGACCAAAGTTGACTTTTTACGTCAAAACTTCAAACGACCATAACTTTTGAACCGTAACTCCGTTTTCAGCGTTCTACCCATCAAAACGACCGTGAGAACGAGAAGAATGGCATGCCAAACAACCTTCAAGGCCTAAATCCGTCTCGAACAGAAGTTATTGAGGTTTTAAGTTTTTAGACCTAAATTTCTTGGGAAAATCGTGCAACAACCAATCCAAATCTCAACTAAACAACATCTCAGCTAATCCTTCAAACAATCATAAGTCCTAACACACAATTGTCTATCATTGTGTCAATCCATCAGTCATCTTAATACGTTCTATTGGTCATTGCTTAACGGTTTCTTTTTTATTTTAGTAAAATCCCGTGAAAGATTCAATTTCTCGGTTTAAATCACAGACTTGTAAAATCCCGTGTACACAGCAACATCATGTCTTACACTCCTGATTCAGTGATTTCAGAAGTGCTTAAATTGTATGATGTTGTGGACAACAATGATAATGAATGCTACACTGAACGATTAAAGATGTTTGAATTAATCAATGAGGATGTGAGATCTTCATGTTCTGAGTACAATGAGAATGAATTGCACCTGCTAATGCTACAGAATGCCATGCAAAAGGAATGTTTCATTATACCCTATCAACAATTTCACTCACACCTCATGTTACTTCTACCTTATGGTATGGAACGAACGTGCAATGCTCTTTTCCGTCAAGATTTATCCACATTAACGGGAACATTACTATTGAACTTAGAACAATTGGAACAACAACTTGTCAAAGAAAAGGTTCAAGAAGATAGTTCTAGAGCTGCACTTCAGGTGATCCACAAACAATTTTAGTCATTCATCAATGGGGAATTTACATCAGATTATGATCAAGACATGACTGAAATGTCTTTCAAGAGACACACTGGAATGGAAATTAGCGTGTTCATAGAGACTCTTATCCATCTCATTTATAATGTGGATAAGTATATTGAGGAAGTTACTCAGAAAGAGGAAAAAATAGATGAGAGTCTGGTGCAGTTGACAAAAAATTGTGATGAGTTGGGTAATGTATCAGTTGAAGAATCGGGTGTTGCTGAATGCAGAATGTCAAAGACAACAAATAATGATGTAACTAGCTGTTCAGTTACTCCTAACACACAAGAAGTAGATGTAGTAATCAGAAAGGGGAATGAATGTTGGGCACAATCAAAAGATTGTAGTGTTGAGTCGGGTAAAGCACCAGATGATGGATCAGTTGACACAGAATACAGAGGCTCAGAGATATATAAGCTTGACACAGCCAGCGGTCCAGTGACTCTTGTTACACATGATGTGGATGCAGATATCAGACCGAAAATTAAACATGTGTCATGTAATGAGGTAGCCTTAACTGTTCAACATAGTGCATCTGCTAAAGTACTTAAAGAAACTGATCATGATGCTGAACATGACTTTGATAAATGTTCTGTAACTGAGGATGAGTCTGAGATTAAGTGTTTCAAAACAAAAGATATGGTTGATAAAAAGGCTTTTGATGAACTTTCAAACAAATTCTCAAATCTTGAAAAACATTGCATTTCACTTGAAATTGCGATACAGAGTAAAGAAGAAAGTTTTCAACTTAACAAACCATGTAAAAATCCAGAACTTCCTGAATTCCGTGAACTTTTTGAAATTAACACTTTGAAAGCTCAGCTTCAAGACAAAGAGTCAACTATCAACAATTTGAAGAAACATATTTCTGATATGCATGTGAAAAGTTGTCACACCCCAAAAATGGCGCAGCGGAATGGCATTTACGGGGTATGACTTCAAAGTAAAGAACACAAGGTGTCTAATAGAGAAGTACTGAATGTAATACATTAAAGATAATAGTCATGAAACTCCCACAACCGGGATAAGTACTAAGTCTGATAATCCATACACAAGTCTTCAAAGCCGAACTACATCCCAAGAAAATAACCTAATCCAACTCCACGGATACAACCCGGGAAGGTCTTTATTTAAGTCTTTCTAAGCCAGGCCAATACTCAACCTCCTAATGGAATTTCATTCATAACACCTGAAATGGTTACTCGAAAACGTCAACATAAAGTTGGTGAGCTCGTAGGTTTGAGAGTTAAACCACAAAGCTGTGAATAATATAATGTAGGACAATAGTGAAAATGATGACAATATACATGCACTTAGTCACAAAATAACCAGTATCGCGTCAACTGAGCCCAATATGTCCATATGTCCAAAACCATGTGGGGAGCTACCCCGATAGATCTATCATCACGTAGGCCCTCCGCAGAGAGTTAACAGTTACGCAGTTATGTCCACACAAGCAAGATATTGTTACAGCATATAATCGCATCATATCACATATATGTCCAAAATCAAGTAAAACCGTAAATCACAGCATGAAAACAGTTTAAAATATCATTTGAGTACCATTTCCCCCAAGGAAAACAAGTTAAAAGTGGGGCTACGAGAACTCACCTCAACAGGTAATACGATGAAGTCAAACGTGTGCACAAAAATCGAGGCGCGCTACTTTAACCGCAACCTAAAGTAATGATATCTCTTAGGTTCGACAAAAATCGTTGTGTATGCAAGTTTATAAAATGTTGTATCACCCGTACACGTTTGCATGGAAATTTAGTTGTGAAAAATGTAGTTATGTTAATGTGCTCGTTTATAAGTTCAAAACACTTTTTTTTATAAGATTTATCTAGTTGTTTTCGCTATTATACTATACTTGACTCAACAAATTTTATTTTAAAAAGCTTCTAATGCGTCTAGTAAATATATACAACATGTTACTATTTTTGCTCAAGTTATCTTGGCTAAAACCGCACTTAAAATGTCCAAAATCCTCTTTAAAAGGTTCTAACAGCTTTCATATTAGTGAAAAGCTGTCAAAAATTTATATTTCGTCAACAACTTCATTTGACCATAACTTTCTCGTTTTAGGTCCGTTTCTTAAGTTCTATATATCTCCGCGAAGGTATTTAAGTATACTAAAAAGTTTTTAGTGTCCCGACTAGTCTAATCAACTTTTAATGTCCAGTTTTATAAATTGAAAAACTCTGACAGCAATGTTTCGTTTCAGGAAAATAGTTTTCGTCACCTAGCTTAAAACTAGCATAACTTATTCGTTATAAATCCGTTTTAACCCGTTCAAGTGACCACGTTTTCGTTATTAAGTCTATTTTCTATTTCTTTAGTCAAATATTACTCAAAAACCACTGATTTTTCTGTATTTAGTCGAATGGAACAGCCTCTAGTTTATTTAAATGTTAAACGCGTTTCTTAGCTTTTATTACCAAAAAATCAAGTTAATATCAATCCCAAATCTATCCTAACTCTTTCACCAATTATTCAATAATTAAAAATAGCGCTTTAACAACTTGGTTAGCAATATGAAAAGTTTGACTCATCATATTTATAAAATTACGCAAACATGTACATGGTGATATCATAGTGTATGTAAATCTTAAGTCATCAAATTTGAAAAGTGTGTAAAGTTTATAAAAATGGTGTAGTGACTTACTTGAACTTAAAAAGTGCATTTGAAGTTAGTGAACACCAATGTACCCAATCAAAGACTCCTAAACCCTTGGTAGCCTAACTATTATACCCAAGAAGCTAATAGTAAGCACTTAGATTAGCAAAAACCCAAATCTCTTTCTTGCTTTCATGCTTAGCCGATTATATAGAGAGTAAAGTAAGTTAGTGTATTTTTTGTGTTCTAAGTTTGCTAGTTCTACCTCTTTATATATACAAATCAAGCATGGTCCAAATTATTAAACAAATAACAAGTAATGGGCTAGTGATTAAAAAAATAAAAATGATGTGACTTGGTGTGCATATTTCAGCCGAAAACATGGGAACAAGTAGCATGCTTGCCTCCAATTCTTAATAAACATGTGTTGTCTTTATAATATAATAAGACTCTAGTTAGAATAGGCCAATTAAATTTTGCATGGGAAATGTGTTTTGTGTTGTGCTTGTCGTGGGTTGCAAAGAAAAGGGGGACAAGGCATGCTTGGTCTCCTTGAATCTTGGAGGTCAAAGTCAAAAGGTAAATTAATAAGCATAATTTATGCATTTAAATATTTTCATAGGGACAATAGGGTGGCTAGTTGTCAAAAGATTCAAAAATGTATGTTGTCTTGTATAAAATATATTATGTGAGTGTATTGGGTAGTAAAAATTAGGTATTGGGTATTAGTTTTGTAGTTAAAGTTAAATATACACATTTAAGGGTTTATGATAAAACAATTATATAAAGTGTAAGAAAATAGATTTTTGCAAGTTTGTAGGGTTTTAGAGTGTATAAAAATGTATTAAAAATAATTGTTGGGAGTATTGGGTACACTATGTGTTTATGCAACTTGTGCAAAACGTTTATTAAATTAATTAATCATACGTAAATAAAAATGCAATTGTGATAGTAATTAAATGTGAATTGTAGTAGTGGCAAAAAATATGTATACTAAAATTTAGTCCAAAGTCATAGTGCGCAAGAGGGTGCTACTTGTTTTACACGATTCAACTAAATAACTATACGAAATAGTGAATATGAAATCTTCCAAAATGGAATAGATTTTGAGTTTGAGGTTGAGTAAGGACTTGAAAATTTGCGGTTGTTATACTTAAATTGCGTTGGTTGGTTGGTGTTGAGCCTTATAATGCTCTTGACAATGATTTTGTTCTTCAGATTATGTAGTTACAATTTATATATCGAATATAATTTTAGTTCGCCACTTCCATCTTCCGTCCTATTTAGATTATTTTTCATGTTGGTTAACACTTAATATATTGATTTGGAATAGATGAAATTTATAAATCAACATAGGTAACACAATCTAACTTGAAAGTTGAAACAATTATATTACTATCAACATAATCAATAAGATAAGCTACCAAATTCCTCGTAAAACTATTTATGTACAAGAAAACTATTAGGAATACAGAATAATAAGTTCATACGATCACATAATTAGAGCATTGGCCATGGAACTATTTATGTACTCAAGTTGTTGGGTGACAACCAAAAACACAATGCATGACGTAAAGCCCAGAGCGAAAAAAAAACAAAATATAAGAATCCTTCACTTCCGGCAAGAGTTAGAGTTTGTGCTTGAGCTTGAGGTGGAGGAGAACGCCTTTGACCAGCTATGACATGAATGATGATCTTGTCGTTGTTGTTTTCTACTATTCCACTAATGGAATATTTAGGTCCGGTCTGGTTCAACTTTCCCACCGAGTAACCATCGTTAGACTTTGCTGCATCAACAGGGGATGGTGCGTTGCATATGATGTAATCCTCTTGCCTTATTTTAACCACCGAGCTCTTTTCAACCTCATAATCATATGCTATAAAACCAACAAAAACAACATGTATAAGAACCGTGTTTTGAAATAGCTATTAACAAATAACAATGTATGCATAGACCACTTACCGATGGCGTCCCAAAAGTACGTGTAAACGGCTCTTTTCGTTCAACTGATTACATGTTGTTGCTATTCAACTAAAAACTTATAAAAATAAGAAAATCATACTCATGGATGGATATTTGGAGTAGACTATGCATGGTAACAATGCATGAAGTAAATCATTTTGCCTAAGTTTTTTAGCTGCTAAATATGCTATCAATCGAGTATTAAACAGTAAATACTACTAAAAAGCATGCTAAATTCATTGGTAAAAGGTGTGGATTCAAAGAGCGATGGCTTAAAGAAAGTGAATACTCTAGACGTGTTAGATATATTTTTTTGATAAAAACTTCTTTCTAATCCCATATCGGCAGTAGAAAGAAAAACTTGATAGCTTTTATACTAAAGTTATGTGTTTTTGAATATCTGATATTAATATTGTGATATTGATAATATGGAAATTTATCAAAATATAAGATCATAAATATTTTTAATTCGAAAATAGACCGGGCAACTTGTATAACCCATGTAATCAAAGCTTTTTTCAATGAATAAGAGCAACACGTACAAAATAACACACATTTATGCCTTAAAAATTCTGACAAATATAAAAGGTGTCAAAATTCAAAAACATAAAATGAGTATAAACTTTGAACTAGTATTGGAGGGGTGCGCCAAGCCTAAGCAATAGTGCAACACCAAGGCGACACGTGAAGAACCCCAGCAGCAAGCTACTGTGATATGTTCTTCCCCAATAAAAAATAAGATTAATATCAAGTGAGCCGATGGCTCACATATCAGATATTAAACTGATAAGAACAGATACTACACTTGATCTTAGCCAAAAGGCCGAGAAAGGTATGCTTATTCCATTCACATGCCTTTGTTTTTATACTCAACTCCCACTTGTCAACTTGGTTCACCTAGGCGATGTGGGATGTAGAATGACTTTTCAAAAGCTTATCTGCTTGAACTTTCTTCATTTAACTAAGACGCTTGTTGTCGCTAAAGGTGCCATGAGACCCATCATTTAAAAGGTATCTATCTATACATATATATGAGACTACAATGACACATCATTAATGCTTACTAGGCACATTAATGATGACATGGCACATCAAATGATGAGGTGAAAATGGTGACTAGGCAATACTTCCTGCATAAATGTGTAAAAAATATGTCCCAATCCAGGTTCGAACCCTGGTCTTTAGAGACACAAAGGAGCGCCTCAACCAATGGAGCAAGTCACTAATTGTGATACAAAATCTTCATCCCAAATTGATAGTCAGTTTTTCAGTTCTCACAATCAACCTATTTTAAATGTCTCATTGAAATGGTCAAACACATAATAACTCACATCCTAAAATACCTCCCCAATTCACTCGGCATTACCAAACCAAAACGAATCCCCCACAATTCAAAAACACATTCCTAATTGAAATACACGGTTTTCTTCTAAATCAATAATAACTCACACTTAAAATCCGACATCGCTTCTCATTCCAATCTTCTGAAAAAGTTCCATAATCGATTTCAATGGCACAAAAGCGAGGGATGTAACTGGTTTAAATTGTAAGTCTTTTATATAATCGGATCAAGCGTAATTTTTTTTACTATTAGCTTTCACTATTTTAGTTTTCATTGATTTCAGAGTATATAAACAAGTTGGAGAAAAATTATATATTGAGCCACTACATAAAATTTGGAATGAGAAATATTAGAAGTTTGATCTTTGATGGTTGCTGCTAGAGTAACTTCATCTAGGATGTTTGAAGTTAAGATTGTTCCTGTATATACCAAGGTACATTTCTTGAATTTAAAAATCATTAGCATGGATAATATCGAAATTAATATGCTATTTGTTGCAATTTTAGTTAGGATCTTATTTTTATATGAGCGGTACTTATCATTTAGTTTAATGGCCTCTCATGATATTAGATTCACTAGAAGCTCTGGAATCAACATCCACCCGCAACACCACTGCGTTGTAAGTTAACTATTCGATCATATTGTATTGGTTCACTATAGCAGTCAACTCCTCAAAAAACAACGTTCCGGATTATGCAACTTGCTAAATTCATTGGTAAAAGGTGTGGATTCAAAGAGCGGTGGCTTAAAGAAAGTGAATACTCTAGACGTGTTAGATATATTTTTTGATAAAAGCTTCTTTCTAATCCCATATCGGCAGTAGAAAGAAAAACTTGATAGCTTTTATACTAAAGTTATGTGTTTTTGAATATCTGATATTAATATTGTGATATTGATAATATGGAAATTTATCAAAATATAAGATCATAAATATTTTTAATTCGAAAATAGACCTGGCAACTTGTATAACCCATGTAATCAAAGCTTTTTTCAATGAATAAGAGCAACACGTACAAAATAACACACATTTATGCCTTGAAAATTCTGACAAATATAAAAGGTGTCAAAATTCAAAAACATAAAATGAGTATAAACTTTGAACTAGTATTGGAGGGGTGCGCCAAGCCTAAGCAATAGTGCAACACCAAGGCGACACGTGAAGAACCCCAGCAGCAAGCTACTGTGATATGTTCTTCCCTAATAAAAAATAAGATTAATATCAAGTGAGCCGATGGCTCACATATCAGATATTAAACTGATAAGAACAGATACTACACTTGATCTTAGCCAAAAGGCCGAGAAAGGTATGCTTATTCCATTCACATGCCTTTGTTTTTATACTCAACTCCCACTTGTCAACTTGGTTCACCTAGGCGATGTGGGATGTAGAATGACTTTTCAAAAGCTTATCTGCTTGAACTTTCTTCATTTAACTAAGACGCTTGTTGTCGCTAAAGGTGCCATGAGACCCATCATTTAAAAGGTATCTATCTATACATATATATGAGACTACAATGACACATCATTAATGCTTACTAGGCACATTAATGATGACATGGCACATCAAATGATGAGGTGAAAATGGTGACTAGGCAATACTTCCTGCATAAATGTGTAAAAAATATGTCCCAATCCAGGTTCGAACCCTGGTCTTTAGAGACACAAAGGAGCGCCTCAACCAATGGAGCAAGTCACTAATTGTGATACAAAATCTTCATCCCAAATTGATAGTCAGTTTTTCAGTTCTCACAATCAACCTATTTTAAATGTCTCATTGAAATGGTCAAACACATAATAACTCACATCCTAAAATACCTCCCCAATTCACTCGGCATTACCAAACCAAAACGAATCCCCCACAATTCAAAAACACATTCCTAATTGAAATACACGGTTTTCTTCTAAATCAATAATAACTCACACTTAAAATCCGACATCGCTTCTCATTCCAATCTTCTGAAAAAGTTCCATAATCGATTTCAATGGCACAAAAGCGAGGGATGTAACTGGTTTAAATTGTAAGTCTTTTATATAATCGGATCAAGCGTAATTTTTTTTACTATTAGCTTTCACTATTTTAGTTTTCATTGATTTCAGAGTATATAAACAAGTTGGAGAAAAATTATATATTGAGCCACTACATAAAATTTGGAATGAGAAATATTAGAAGTTTGATCTTTGATGGTTGCTGCTAGAGTAACTTCATCTAGGATGTTTGAAGTTAAGATTGTTCCTGTATATACCAAGGTACATTTCTTGAATTTAAAAATCATTAGCATGGATAATATCGAAATTAATATGCTATTTGTTGCAATTTTAGTTAGGATCTTATTTTTATATGAGCGGTACTTATCATTTAGTTTAATGGCCTCTCATGATATTAGATTCACTAGAAGCTCTGGAATCAACATCCACCCGCAACACCACTGCGTTGTAAGTTAACTATTCGATCATATTGTATTGGTTCACTATAGCAGTCAACTCCTCAAAAAACAACGTTCCGGATTATGCAACTTGCTAAATTCATTGGTAAAAGGTGTGGATTCAAAGAGCGGTGGCTTAAAGAAAGTGAATACTCTAGACGTGTTAGATATATTTTTTGATAAAAGCTTCTTTCTAATCCCATATCGGCAGTAGAAAGAAAAACTTGATAGCTTTTATACTAAAGTTATGTGTTTTTGAATATCTGATATTAATATTGTGATATTGATAATATGGAAATTTATCAAAATATAAGATCATAAATATTTTTAATTCGAAAATAGACCTGGCAACTTGTATAACCCATGTAATCAAAGCTTTTTTCAATGAATAAGAGCAACACGTACAAAATAACACACATTTATGCCTTGAAAATTCTGACAAATATAAAAGGTGTCAAAATTCAAAAACATAAAATGAGTATAAACTTTGAACTAGTATTGGAGGGGTGCGCCAAGCCTAAGCAATAGTGCAACACCAAGGCGACACGTGAAGAACCCCAGCAGCAAGCTACTGTGATAGGTTCTTCCCTAATAAAAAATAAGATTAATATCAAGTGAGCCGATGGCTCACATATCAGATATTAAACTGATAAGAACAGATACTACACTTGATCTTAGCCAAAAGGCCGAGAAAGGTATGCTTATTCCATTCACATGCCTTTGTTTTTATACTCAACTCCCACTTGTCAACTTGGTTCACCTAGGCGATGTGGGATGTAGAATGACTTTTCAAAAGCTTATCTGCTTGAACTTTCTTCATTTAACTAAGACGCTTGTTGTCGCTAAAGGTGCCATGAGACCCATCATTTAAAAGGTATATCATATATAAATGTATCTTAACTTGTCATATTTTATAGTTTAACTAGAAAATTTAGTTAGATATATTTATAATTGATTATACCTTTTAAATTTGTTCTTTTCATTTTAAACATACCAGGATCTATAGGTTACAATCGTGTTTTGATCCCTAACCCGGAAGAAGTATACACTTGGAGAAGAGGTTAATCTCATTTTTCAAACTTCATATGAATAGACATCTCAAATCCCAATTGAATTGATTGGATCAATAATCCATACGACTTAGCATGTACGAATTATCAGTAACTCCCTTTTCCTAGCTTCTTGCAAGTAGCCTAAAAAATTTCGCCGTTAAAGAAAAGGCCTAGATCGATCAGTCTATTGAAACGTCTCTTGGAAGTGGATCATAAACAGCCCACGGAAGCACATCAAAAATTTCATAGATTACCATGTCACACCCATAACATCCAAAACAGTATTTGACTTGTGAAAAAAATAAACCATGAAAGTTGTTGCCTGTATAATTCCTCAGGCCTTGTATACATACATGTATATATCGGTGTGTTTGGTGCAGAGCGTTTAGAAGTTTTTAGGAGGTGTGAGCCTTGTCATCTTTAATATTCGTTAGGCAAACACTAAGTAGTTTCAATTCTCTTTTTTCAAAATGCTCATTAAACAATGCTTCATGAGATATATAACCGTTGAGCATTTAGTAATTGTTTTACATATTATAATTACAACTACAGCTACGTTACAGAACATTTTTATAGAAAAACAGCTAATGCTGCTGCTACTTTTGCCAAATACCCCCGCTCGCTAAAATGTTTGTGCTAAAAATGGTGTTGAAATGAGTGACTAATGTTTTACACACTTATTTTTTATTAGCATGGAGTATTAAAGCGTTGTACGTGTGTTAAAAACTCTATTAGTGTACATGAAAAGTTTTGTGTCAAACAAAGTATATATGATATGCAAGTTGATACCACAAACAGTTATATATATTAGTATCAAGATAATTAGTAAGATTAGCTACAAATTTCTTATAATTTGATCCATTAATCAATTTTACGGGTATATAAAGAAAGTAGCATATGAAAGACGAAGCATTACAGGGAACACGATTTATCAAATGCATACGAAAAATTGTAAAATCGATCAAGGGGAAATTTGAATTCGTTTGTCTACTGGTTTAACAAAAGAATACTAAACAAGGATAACTAAAACTTTCTGGCCATGGACCTATTTCAATACTCACTTTTAATTTTTATGCTGTCAATCCCCCCGATTCTGTTGATCTCGTTTTTGTGCGTGGAAGCTTCTGCACATCCCGCCAACATAAACAACAACACAATACATATAAGAAAGCCCAAAAAGATATATAGGAATGTACTACATTCACACGTTGGAGCTTGAGTTGGAAGGCTTGGATATGATGGAGTTGAGCGCGTTAGGTCTGCCATGACATGAATGATAATCTTGTCGTTGTTGTTTTCAACCATTCCACTACTAATGGAATAATTAGGCCCAGTTTGGTTCAACTTGACAACCGAGTAACCATCGTGATTTGTTGCATTAACGGATGATGGTGTGTTGCATATGATGCAATCTTCTTGATTTACTTTAACCATTAAGCTCTTGTCCGCCTCATACATGTACACTACAAAACCAACATTAACATGCATAAGAAGTGCGACTTAATCTAAGTATTTAACAAACAATACTGCATAGATATATCATCAAGTCGAACACTTACCGATGGTTTCACCAATTTCCAAACGGCTTCTTTCTTTCCACCGATTACATGTAGTTGATTCAACCCCAACCTCCAATGATGAACTCATCAGATGCATCAATGTTCTAGATAAGAAACAAAAGACTAATTAAGAACCCTACAAACACCATAGCTCTTGCCATTGAGAACTTGTGGTTAATCACCCTGATTCACTTCTTCTTCCGTTGAATTTCTTCAATGTGAAGAGAAATTATTACCGTCACGAGAATAGCCGATGCAATAAAGAACACAAAGCCCATAAAGTAATTTGAGAATCTTTCATCTTCACATGTTTGAACCGGAGATGTAGCTGCTCTTGGAGTCGTTAGCTTTTGATTCACAGGAAAGTGGCAGGGAATTGAAGTAAGACAGTTAGAGACAGTTTGAGTGTAGATGAATAAAGAACCATGGCTTAAAAAAGTGAATAGTCTACACGTGTTATATACATTTGTGAAAAAAACTTCTTCCTAATCCCACATCGCTATTAAAAAGAAAAACTTGGTTGCTTATATTTTAAAGTCATGTGGGCTGAGTAAGTTGGTATTAATATTATGTTATTGGCAGAATAACATGTGGGTAAACAAAAATACTCTCATGTTATTTTATCAGTAACTTTGTATGATTCATTAACTTTTTATGTTTAAGCTATTCGAAGTACTGATTATATGTTATTTTTTAACTTTTTATGTTTAAGCTATTCGAAGTACTGATTATATGTTATTTTGAACGTTGAATCATTAATCATCTAATTAATTTTTTCTTGCTATTGTTTTTAGGGTGTTTTTGTGGTTGTTACCACTTCACTGACCATTGCTGTCATAAGTTGGATTACATCATATTTACTGTCTAGACTTGCTGGAAATATTTTTAGAAATGATATGCTTACCACTTTTCATGCTCCCGCCGTCCCACGACTACAGTTTTTGGTCGCTTGGATGATGTTAAAGTTCATTACTTCCTCTTGTGTTGATCAGGCGTATTCAGCTGAAGAATCAGGAACTTTTTTCTCGCTTGACTTGGATAATGCTCAGGGACGGACGCAAGATTTCTAGGAAGGTGTTGCACAAAATATTACGTGAGGGTCTTGTATAGTTCTTCTTTTATCATAGTACTAAAAGTTTGCACTATTAATAATTTTGGACTAAACTAAAGTCGCACTATAAAGAAAGTTACTAGCGCAAATATAGTGTTGCACACCAAAAAATGACACTTTTCGGAAAAGCTTACACTCCGTGACTCGAAATCGGGTGTCCTGTCCCACACCCGGCTCCCATATGATAATGCTTTATATAGAATATATTTTAGTTTGCTACTTTTGTTTAGTCCTATTTAGATTGTTATTTGTCATTTTTTGTACGTATTTTCGATGTACATCCGCAATGTATGTTGTTATTTCCCACTCAATAGTCATCACAGGTAACACAATTTAACTGAAAGCACATAAGTTTATGAACTAACATAAGTAACACGATTTAACTTATATGTGTACTGTTAATGTACAGTATATACAAATTAGAAAATCATAATCATATATGGATAGTTTTCTTAGGCTGCCCCAAGTAGGGGGATTTAATCCCCCTACTTTTCACTGCCACGTCAGGTTTCTTTCTCCAGCAACCTTGGTAATTAAAACGTTACATAATAATTCAAATAAAATTAAAACATTACGACAATACAACGACTAAACTAGTTTTGATTCTGACGATGCCAAATGTCTTCAACCAAATCGGCTTTGAGGCTAAGATGAGCTGTTATGTTGCATATCTCCTTAAATTTTCCCTTTTAGTAGATTATATGTTTATGGAATGGGTTAAATTGTAGATGACTTATGATAATAATACAATTACATGATAACCTTTTTTACCAGACGGTGAATTATTATTATTTATTTTATACTAAGTACTTTATTCTCTATTGTATTGAAAAAAATATGCATCCCTTGTCAAAAGCATGAATATTACATGCTATTTTTTGGCATCGTTAATTTTTAAAATAATCTCAGAATTAGTTTAGACATCTCCAAAATAAAATAAGAAATTCTTTGTAGCTAAGCAATTAGGTTTATTACCTGGCATCTTGGTTGATATATCTTACTCTCTTTTAAGCTTTGAATTCAAATCCCAACTTACGAGGTTCTAAATCTAATAAGGACATTGATTCGTGTTACAAAATTAGCATATTTATGATAAATACTACATGTATAGATACAATTTATTCTTCTTCTTATTTTTATGTATTTTGGATTTTTGAACATACGTGTAAGTTTGAAAACGAGTCACATTTGGTGTGACCATATATCATAAATTTTAAAGTTTGTACATGAAAAAATGGGTCACATTAGTATATACAGAAAACGGTGTTTCAAGGCAACATGTGTTATAATTCTATTGTTGACGATGTAAATATATTTTGTATATTCACTTAAACTTTGTTTACAAAGTAAGTATATCAAAATGTATGTTCATCTACGTATGAAAACGGTATATTCGGGCAACGAACGTGTATTGTACAAGTTTCAAATGATGGTGAGGAAAATACTTAAACAAGATGCGTACGATTATCTGTTTTTCATTTATGGGCAAATCGCATAAAAAAGTACTCATCTTATGTCCAATTTCAATTAAAGGTACTATTCTTTTTTTTTCTCAATTTAAGGTACCCGACTTTTTTTTTGAGCCGATTTAGGTTTTTTTCTAACTTCCGTTAACTATTTCGTTAGTAAATTACATGTTTGGTCCTTGACTTTGTATAGGCAATTCATGTTTGGTCTATTTTCGTTCGTTTTCATACGCTTACATACGTTTTCGTCTGTTTTTATACGTTTTCGTCCGTTTTTACACGTTTTCGTCCGTTTATCCACGTTTTCGTCCGTTTTTACACGTTTTCGTCCGTTTTTACACGTTTCCGTCTGTGTTACACGTTTTCGCCCATTTTTGCACGTGCAAATATAGACGAAAACATGTAAAAACAAACGAAAACGGACAAAAACGTGTAAAAACAGACGGAAAAGATTTTTTTTTTAATAAATTTTTTGAGTTATTAACGGTCGTTAGTATAAAGGACTAACGCTGCAAGTGATCGTTTGGTTAGGACTAACGGTGCCATTGAGATAACGAAAAAGATAACGGCAGTTAGCGATAAGGACTGACAGCGTGCAATATGTAAACCATAGGGAGCAAAAAAGCAAAAAAAAAAAAAAAGAACAGCGTGCAATATGTAAACCCTCTAGCCGGATGTTTAATCATTAGTCACTTCTTCTATAGTACACCAAAAGCACGTTCCATATCTTTTCTTGCTGCTTCGTGCATCGTCTTATACAATATTCGTTTGTGATCATTCGTCCCTGCATTTTTAATGGACTTCATAATAACCGACCATTCCGGATATATCTCATCAGCAAGATAATATCCGCGTTTATAAGGCACGCCGTTAGCAACGAATTCCACATCCGGTGCTCTCCCCGTTTTGAGATCATTGAAAAGAGGTGATGCACGTAAAACATTTACGTCGTTATTCATACCGGCGACACCAAAAAACGCATGCCAAATCCATAAATCTTGGGACGCGATCGCTTCCAATAAAATGAAAGGACTTTGCCCATGATCACCCCTACAAAATTGAGCTTTTAAAGCATGTGGGCAATTCTCCCACGGCCAATATGTGCAATCGATGGTTCCTATCATCCCAGGAAACCCATGACTTTGGTAGTGATGAGCATAGAGTTTGTCAATGTCACTAACCGTCGGCTTTCGCAAATACTCTGCACCATATAACTCCATTATGACCTCACAAAATTTTTGAAGACACTCACGAATTGTTGACGCACCCATTTGCACGTATTCGTCTAGAGCATCAGCATTGACCCCGTATGCCAATTGATGGATTGACGAAGTACACTTTATCAATGGAGAAATACCAAGTACGCCTGTACAATTAGGAGTTTGTTGGAAATAAGGGGAATGATCGGTTATATCTCGGACAATTCGTGTGAATAGTCGTCGGCTCATACGGAAACGATCATGGAATGCTGTATCGCCGTATGTTGGGGTCTCACTGAAGTAAGCATCCACTAAACGGTTATGAGCACCCAAACGATCCCTAGTAACAGTGTTTCGTGAGAGTTTTTGTGAGGCTTGAAAAGCCTCCCAACACTCTTCCGCAAACATCATAAACTTGGTACTGGCTTCATTTTCATCATCCGTTGACGAATCGGCAATGAATAGCTCGTAAGAATTAAAACTCATAGTGTGGACTGCCAACTCATTTACCCACTATTACTTTTTAGGGATAATAACAAAAAAATGTATCGAACTTGACCACTTTTGTCATTGTAACACAAACCTTTTGAATTTTTGTTAATGTATGTATCCAGTCAATCTAAACTTGGCATCGTTAGTCCTTTATACTAACGGCCGTTAGCAGTTGATAGAGAATACAAAATATCTAACACATACGAAAAATTGTAAAGTCGGGGGATTTTTGAATTTGTTTGTCTACTAGTTTAGCAAAAGAATACTAAACAAGGATAACTAAAACCTGGGCATGGACCTAGTATTATACTCACTTTTTTGGGTTGTCAATCTCCCCAGGTTCTCTTCTCTGTTTTGGGCGTGTAACACAATACCTAAAAGAAAGCCCAAAAAGATATATATGAATGTATAACTTTCGCACGTTGGAGCTGGAGTTGGAAGGCTTAGATCTGTTGGAGACTTGGAGTTGAGCACATTAGGTCTGGCATTACATGAATGATAATCTTGTCGTTGTTGTTTCCAACCGAGTAACCATCGTGATACTTTGTTGCATTAACGGATGATGGTGTGTTGCATATGATAGTGTTTTGATATTTTCAAATGAGTAAAACAATGATTGAAAAAATGAGAAAAAGTCTTTCTAATTGAATTCATTAAAGATACTCACCAGACAAACCAATGATTTGAAAAAAATGAAAGAAAAAAAAAAGTCATTTTGGTTTTAAATGTATTGAAGATACTCACAAAAGAAACACATCTTTTTTTCTTAACTTTGTTGCTCCTCGAAGAAAAAAAAAAAAAAAAAAAAAAAAGAAAAGAAAAGGGCAGATAATTAAATGGAAAAACTTGAAACTAGGAAAAGTTAAAGCCAAGGGAAAAAATAAAAACATTTTTGAGTATAACAAGTACTCCCAGTTTTGAGATGGCAAGTGAAGTGGCTTGGTCTAGTATTGAACTTGGGACTTCCACTAACCATCCCAACACCTTGACCACTAGTCCAACACAACAATTCATCATTTATATGATTTATTAGCAGTTAACTTGTAAAACAAGATCTTTCACTAGAATACTTTTGGTGAACTTTGGGATTCAACGGCAAACTTGAAATAGTATAATATTATTTGAAGATTAAAAGAAGAAAGGTGTTATCCTAAACCTTTTATCATAAGTTAATTAAAAAGATAATAATCAAAGTACAAATTTCCTTCGTCTTATAATTTGTTTTATAGAATAAGGAAATTCACCAAATTTGTTTTTACGAGAAATCCTGATGCGAGGCGAGAGCCAATATCTCCTTGTTTATTATTGAAGAAAAGGGTTGCTAGTAGAGTGAGTATATAATCTAAAGCTCTGGTATCGTCCCTTGTCATTCCTCGATTCTCTTATAGCTGCAACTTAATTGTGCTAGATTTGCAGAGTTTTGGGCTGATAATAATTAAATGAGAAACTGAAAAAGTCAAGGCAAAAGGAAAAAATAATAAAAATTTATGAGCTTAACAAGTGATACACAGATTGAATCGAGAGGAGAAGTGGGCTAGTTCGAGAATTGAACTTGGGTCTTCTCCTCTCTTTTCAATATTGTGACCACTAGTCTAACCCCACAACACATCATTTGAATGAGTTTATTAATAGTTAACATGTAGAAGAAGAATCTTCACTGAAAAAGAAAGGATTTCAAAGGATGGTGAGGGAAATAATACACTTAATTAAACAAGATGCGTGCGTTATTTATATCTGTTTTTCATTTCTTTATGCGTGCGTTATTTGGTTAATAAGTTTGAAGATAGTGTATTGATATTCTGAAATGAGAAACAATGATTTGAAAAAAAAAAAAGAAGACAGAGTCTTTGTAGTTAAATTTGTTGCTCCTCATAGAGAAAAAGAGGTAAATTATTAAATGAAAAACTTGAAACTACGAAAAGTTAAAAATTAAGAGTATAACAAGTGGTCTAGTGTTGAAGCCGAAAGTGAAGTGGCTTGGTTCTGAATTGAACTTGGGTCTTTCACTAACCGTCCCAACACCTTGACCACTAGTCCAAACCCACAAAACATCATTTATATTCCCATGATTTTATTAGTATTTAACATGTAAAAGATTTTTCACTGGATAAATAAAAAAGATTTCAAAGGATATGGTAAGGAAAATAGTTCACTTAAACTACGGTTTTAAATTTGTTCTTTTCATTTTAAACATACTAGGATCGATAGGTATGCATGTACTTACAAAAACCATATGACTTAATAAACTGTATACATAAAAAGTGCAGTTTCATCGTGTTTTGATCCCAAACCCGGAACAAGTATACACTTGGAGAAGAGGTTAATCTCATTTCACAAATGTGCAATGCTATAGCTTCCTAAAATTCTTTCTAACAACATTCCTACCGTCACATGGCTTGAATTCACAGGTCGAAAAAGTTGGCGCATGAGATAGTAGCATATGGTCGAAAGAAGAAGCATTATAGGGAACACGATATATCAAATGCATACGAAAAATTGTAAAGTCGATCTACTAAACAAGGATAACTAAAACTTTTTTGGCCATGGACCTATTTTAATACTCACTTTTAATTTTTAGGCTGTCAATCTCCCCGATTCTCTTCATTTTTTTCTGGCCGTGTAAGGTCTCGGACATCACGCTACCAAAAACAACGACACAATACATAGAAACCGTATTAGATACATTTTTTTTGATAAAAAGCTTATTCCTAATCCCACATTGGTAGTAAAAAGAAAACTTGGTAGGTATATACTAAAGTCATGTGAGTTAGGCACGCTGATATTAATACTATGTTATTGATTAGATGATCCGCGGGTTATTCAACACAAATATTCGTGCATGATCTTATCAGTAACTTTGTATGATTCATTAACTTTTTCTTTTTTCTAAAAGCATTTGTTCAAGATATTCAAAGTATTTATTACATGTTATTTTGAACGTTAAATCATTTCACGGTTGAAAGCTTCTTATTTGTTGGATTTAAAGCGTCCAATTAATTTGTTTTTCTTGTTATTGTTTTTTAGGGTGTTTTGGTGCTTGTTACCACTTCACTGACCACTGCTGTGTCATAAGGTAGCTTCGTTGTGGAAAAAAGTTATTATAGGTATTCATGGTAAAGAAGGAAAGTTGAATTCGTCTGTTATTCCTAATTGTTCGTCTACTTGGTTGGATATTGTTCGGGAAATGAAGCATCTTAAAGATAATGGTCTGGACCTATGCGGTCTTATACAAAAAAAGATGGGGAACGGGTTGGAGACTTTTTTCTGGAAGGATGTGTGGCGAGGCGAGGAGGTTTTTAAATCTACATATCCAAGGATTTACGCATTGGAAACTAAAAAAGACATTACCGTGGCGGAGAAGATGTCTCATGGGAGTTTGGGGCACTCTCTTCGTCGAACTCCAAGAAGTGGTATTGAGCAGTCGCAGCTAATTAACCTTTCGATATCCCTTGAAGGCGTGAATTTAGTGGACATGCGGGACAAGTGGTTTTGGTCGTTAGATGGATCGGGTGAGTTTTCGGTCGCCTCTGTTCGTAAGTTGATAGATGATCATAGGCTGCATTCGGTTTCAACTATAACTCGGTGGTCCAACGTTGTCCCTATTAAAATCAATGTTCATGCTTGGGAAGTAAAGATGGATTGCTTGCCTACGAGGTTCAATATCTCTAGAAGAGGCATGGAGATTGATTCTATTTTATGTCCGATTTGCAATATGGCGATGTAGTCGACAAGTCATATCTTCTTCAAATGTAACATAGCTAAAGAGATTTTTCACATGATTGCAAACTGGTGGAATGTTGATTATGTGGAGCTCTCTTCATATGAGGATTGGCTTGAGTGGCTGTTGAAACTTCGGATGTCTTCCAAACACAAATCGATGATAGAAGGGATCTCGTACACTGTATGGTGGACTATTTGGAACTTTCGTAACATGAGTATCTTCGGATCAAAGCTTCAATCCAAGGCGTCTCTCTTCGAGGATATTGTTTCCCGATCTTTTTATTGGTGTAAATTTAGAAGTAAGGCTTCTTTTAGTTGGTTAGAGTGGTTGAAAAACCCTTACTTAGTAACGTTGTAATTTTTTGACTCCCTCTTGTTTTCTATATAATATAATTGTTGTTCAAAAAAAAAAAAAAAAAAAAAAGGTAGCTTACATCATATTTACCGTTGAGACTTGTTGGAAATCTTTTTAGAAATGAAATGCTCGCCACATTTCCTGCTCCCGCGACTATAGTTTTTGGTTGCTTGGATGGTGTTGATAATTTCCTTACGTCGTCTGTGTTGATCTGGCGTTTTTAGTTGATGAATCAGAAACTTTTATCTCAGTCGACTCGGATAATACTAAACCGAAAAGGTGGTTTTGCTGCGTTGGTTAGTGTTGAGCCTTATAATGCTCATCATATTGATTTTGCACATCAGATCATGTAATTGCATTTTATATATCGAATATAATTTTAATTTGCCTCAATTTAGTCTTTCGTCCTATTTATATTTTTAGTGGTCGCTAACATTTATTACTAGACGAATTAGGTTGTGGCTTGTGGGATATGTCTTTGTTGGATTTGTTACAAAATGTGCTACGCATGTGACTCTTTATGTTATATTTTGATTTTTAAGCCTTTCTTCCAGGGAATGAGATGTGAATGGATATACCTTGTAATTTTTGATTATCTGCTTTCTCTACAATTTAAATAAAATGCAAAGAATGGAACTCATTCCAGCTTATACCCCCTCGTTTCCATTCTTACGTCAAAGCAAACAAAGGAAATGATTCTCCTTCCCTTTATCATCTTTCCATTTCACTCTACCAAACATCATCTTAGAGCAGTTGCAATCATAACATGGAGGGAATGGGGCGTTATTCTCACGTTACCCGACGTTAAGCCACGTTACCCACACCAAGCCCGACGTTATTTGGGCGTTAAAGGGTGCAAGTTACCCCAATAACGGGGCGTTAAGGCTAGAGTCGGAAAAAAATCATTTCACCCCTCTAAACCATTTCAAATAAATTTTCACTTACACCCCCTCAACCTATTCAAATTCAAATTTAAAATTATACTAGTTAATTCTGAGCGGGATAAATTTAAATTCAAATTTGAAATTTAAAAATCAAATATGAGCGGGATTTATTCAAAATCAAAATCAAAATCAAAATAAAATTTAACTCTGTCTATATATACAACTCTACCAGAGTTGTTTAGAACACACAAATTACACACACAACTCACACACACAAAAATGTCTCGCAAAGATTTTTCTCAGCAATTTCCAAGTCCACAACAGTTGCCGGAAACTAGCTTTCCAACTCCAACATAGTTGCTGAAAACTAGCTTTCCAACTCCAGAAGAATTTGAAGTTTACTCAACACCACCTGAAGATGTCTTTTCGGTTTTCCAACCGAAAAATGTATTTTTAAACACTCCACCTGTAAATAATCCAATTGTTAACACTCCACCTGTTAACAATCCAGGTGCTAACAGTCTACAGGTGGATCTTGAAAACAATCCATTTGGGTTAAGTGAGGCTTCCATTCGTCAACTTGAACATGACGAAGAAAATTATAGAGAGATTATGGAACATGAGGTACGCGAGGAAGCTGCTCGTCGTGAACAAGAAGCCAGGGAAGCTCAATATCTTAGAGATAACTACTTTGACATCATGGAGACAAAGCTCTTTAATGGCGAGTTTTATTCCTCTTCAAGTGACGAGGGTTGGAACTCAGATGATTCGTATTCTTAAGTTTTAGTAGTTTTATTTTAATCAATCTCGTTGTAGTTTTAGTGTTTAATGTAATTCGTGTTTAATGTTTAATGTACTTTGTGTTTTAATGTTTAATGTGATATGTTTTTTTTATCAAATGAATTGTTTGTTTTAGTTTAGGGGTTGAATTTGAAAATATGTGAGTTAAAGTTTAACCTTGGGATGTTATGGTAGTGGGTGTTTTTTGGATGAGTTAAGGTGAAATGTTAAAGTTGATGTGACGCTGACGTGGCAGGAGGTTAAACTTTAACTTGTGTCATGGTTGCAAGTGCTCTTAGAGTTGATGAAAAAGCATTCACTTTACTATTAACGTTTAGTATACCAAGCCAATAATTCCTTAAATATCCATTTATAACATTTTCTTAAATGAGGAGGGTTAGACATGCGCTTCGCTATGGGAGGGTCCAATTTTAATTTTCCGTTGGATTGAAGTTCTCTTTCAATTCACTTTTAGGTAATCTTGTTTTTTTTTTTTTTTTTTTTTTTAACGGCAACTTTTATTAAAACAACTAGCAAGGAGCTAGAAAGTTACAAATAAATTAAATAGGGGTGTTGCAACCAACTATCCCAGCTAAAATTACGATTACACCTAGAATGACACCAAATATAAGATCGCGAAACAACATCATCAAAAATAATATCTTTACGGGGAATTTTAGGTAATCTTGTTTAACATGTTTGCTATTTAACATACCTTTTTTCTCCGATTTCACTTTAAAAATGCTTGGTATAAATTATTTAGTCGAATAATTTTCACAAAATATGCCAGCATTTGCTTTACTTTTAAATTTAGCTATAGTACTTAAAAACATCATTTGCTATTTTAAATAAAATTTAAAGGGTATTTAGTCCAAGTCCAAGTAGAATATAATGACAGCTGGTTATGGAAGAATTTGCTGGATTTAAGATCAAAGGTGAGGCATAATATTGTTAAAGTGATTGGTAATGGGCACAAGACAAATATGTGGTAGGATCAATGGAGCAATTTAGGAGTTCTCAAGGATATAATTACCAATAGAATCATCCACAATGCAAGGTTATCTGAGAATATGAAAGTAAGTGAGATGATAGCTAATAATGTATGGAGATGGCCAGATGAGTGGCATGTGCAGTACCCTATTCTTGATAAACTTGCAGCTCCACAATTAGTACCAAAAGAAGATATTACTAAATGGAAGGATAATGATGGTGGGCTAACTGAATTTTCATCTAGAATGGCATGGGAGCATATTAGACAAAAGAAAGAAAAAGTCAAGTGGGATAAGGTTGTGTGGTTCTCTCAATGCAATCCAATAATGGTTTTCATTCTGTGGGTGGCCATTAAGTGTAGACTGCAGACTCAAGACAGACTTATGAAATGGAACAATGACTCTAACATGAAGTGCCCCTTATGTAGTAAAGTGAATGATTCTCACAAACATCTGTTTTTTGAGTGTGACTATTCTAAGTTCATATGGGAAGAGCTGAAGTCTAAAATAGAGTATGAAAAGATATCAAACTCATGGGATACTATCATTGAGCAATATGCTAATGATCAATGCAATAATACCATTGGAAGTGTGCTTAGAAGAATTGGTTTGGCTACTAGTGTATATCACATTTGGAAGGAAAGGAATGCAAGGCTATTTAGAGGTCAAGAAATTGGAAGACCAAGCTTGGTAAAGATCATTGAAGAAAATATCAAGCTGCAATTGATGTGCCTAAATGTAAAGAAATCAGCTCAAGTGTTGAGGATTGCGCAAAGTTGGAATGTGGTGCTGAATTTTACAAAGAATTAGCTATTCCAATAGTTTTGTTAGGTTGGAAAGTTTGTTTCAGGTATATGAGCATGTTCATATATGGCTGCTTGAATTTCATGTAATTTGCTGATTCATTTATTAATAAAATTCACCATTTATTAATAAAATTCACCATTTCAGGAAAAAAAAAAAAGGGGGGGGGGGGGGGGGGGGGGTATTTAGTCATTATTTAAAGCTTGAACTTCAAAAGTTATTTAGTTAAACTACAACATTCAGCATCTTGGGTGTGTGCTTAATTCATCCAAGAAAAGCCATTGGTCGGGTATGTCTGGCACACAAGGTTATGGAAAGATTATGCTTATTTTTTCAAAAAATAAGCTATTTAAAAAATAATCTTTGTTTGACAGACAGTACTTTAAAATATTATAAAAAAAAAATCTCAATAATTTCTGAAAAGCAGAGTTTACTTCATTTGGCTTATAAAAATAGCATCTTTTTATAATCTTTATCTCCAGCACCATCTCCTGTTTCAGCAACAGTTACTTTCTTCAAACATACCCCAAATATTGACTATTCTCTTGTGTATCAGTTTTTAGTGGTAGAACTTAGATTTCCAAGGAAATGTGTATACTTAAAATGTGATGTCCCTCAAAGCAAAAAGGGGGATATAATTACGAGTAAATGAGAAACTGGGACAAGTTAAAGGAAAAAGGAAAAAAGAATAAAAATTTGTGAGATTTAACAAGTGGTCCACGAACTGAATAAAGAAGAAGTAGATTGGCTCAAGAATTGAACTTGCGACTTCTTCTTCTTAGAATACGTGACCACTAGTCCAACTCCACAATACATCATTCATATGACTTTATTAATATTTAACATAGAGGATATTTGGAAGCCAAAAAGATAGGGTAAATGCTGACAATAGGCGCAAGTGTTTTTGTGAACAACAAAACAAACATTTCACAATTTTTTTCTTTTTCTTTTTTGGTGACCTGGGTTTTCGACTTGATATTGTAAGCCGACTAATTCCATAACGACTATCTTTTTGGATAGTCTGAAGTCGGCTCAAATGAACCTCACACGATAAGAAACAAACATTTTATTTTTCGCTTAAATGGCAAATAACGAACGTAGCTTGTATTTGTATTTGAGATATTCTAGCCAATGGTTGATTGTTTTTTTAGAAATCAAGAGAATAATGAAAACACTATATTATCATATTGGGCAAATGGCACAAAAAGGTATCAAAGTTAGGGTCCATTTCCAATTAAGGTATTCTACTTTTTTTCTTGCATAAAAAGGTACTCAACTAAATTTTTTGGCGGATTTGGGTTTTTTACTAACGTCCGTTAACTCCCTTCGTTAGTATATTACATATTTGGTCCCTGATTTTGTAGAGTCTTTTTATGCATCATCCCTCCTCCTCCACCGTCCACCACCACCCTCCTCCTCCACCAACACCGTCCGCCACCATCACCCGCCAACACCACCACCGTCCACCACCACTACCACCCGCCACCACCAGAAAACTCACAAACCCCGTAATAACCCAAACCCATTTCCAATTCCGTACAATCACCCAATCCAAACCCAAACCCAAACCCAAACCCAAACCCAAGTCCAAAACCTCATTTCGTGAACTCAAATCCCATCTCAAATCCAACGGGAACTGGAGGAATGTGGGTCAGGATTGCTATGTTGTATTCCCAAGGTGGTATGGTTGATAATGCACTTAAGGTGTTTGATGAAATGCTTGAACGAAAACATCATTTAGGTTTAGAGGTGCGGAGTGCACACCTACTTGATTTTAACAGACTTGGCTAACAAACTACACCTTTAAGTTCCAGAAGCTAAAAACCAGAATTAAATCCAAATTCAAATGACTCAAACAACTGTGTAAGAACTGACAGAATGTGGTTCCATTGCTTCAACCCAGCAACTTTGCACCACTAGCAGCCCTACCAAAAGATTTTTTTGATTTTTTTCCTATTGACAAAAGTTAAATAAGCTAGTGAAATTGCTATTTTTATTTTTTTTTAATTTTTATAACAACTTAAAATGACTTAAAAAGCTATGCTAAAACTGACAAAAACTACTTTTTGGGACATTTTGACTGCTGAAGTAACGAAGCAGAGTTCCTGCTGAAGTAGCGAAGCAGTGTTGCTGCTGAAGTGAAGCCGTGCTTCTGCTGAAGTAACGAAGCAGAGTTCCTGCTGAAGTAGCGAAGCAGTGTTGCTGCTGAAGTGAAGCCGTGCTTCTGCTGAAGTAATGTCCAAGGTAAGCATGGGCATGTTTATGGGCAAAACATATATTTTAGTTAGATGTTTGTAGGTTTTCCCAACCTCAGCATCACAACTTCAGAATCAAAACTTCAGCAGATTCACAACCTCAACAGATTCCGAAAATTGCTTTTCTGAGGAATTTTTGACACAGCTCGACCCCAGCCAGGGGCTCTGCCCCTTGGACCCTGCCAGGGGCTGCCGCCCCTTGGACCCTGCTACCAGGGGCGCTGCCCCCGGACCCCCGTCCCTTATGATGAAATTGGTCAAAACAAGTTAATCCAATTACACTAAAATATCCAACAAATGATGTATTATTATGATGAAATTGGTCAAAACAAGTTAATCCATTTCAGAACTGACTATAGAATCAGCCAAAATCCCATGGTTTTCGTTCAAGCATTTCATCAAACACCTTAAGTGCATTATCAACCATACCACCTTGGGAATACAACATAGCAATCCTGACCCACATTCCTCCAGTTCCCATTGGATTTGAGATGGGATTTGAGTTCACGAAATGAGGTTTTGGACTTGGGTTTGGGTTTGGGTTTGGATTGGGTGATTGTACGGAATTGGAAATGGGTTTGGGTTATTACGGGGTTTGTGAGTTTTCTGGTGGTGGCGGGTGGTAGTGGTGGTGGACGGTGGTGGTGTTGGCGGGTGATGGTGGCGGACGGTGTTGGTGGAGGAGGAGGGTGGTGGTGGACGGTGGAGGAGGAGGGATGATGCATAAAAAGACTCTACAAAATCAGGGACCAAATATGTAATATACTAACGAAGGGAGTTAACGGACGTTAGTAAAAAACCCAAATCCGCCAAAAAATTTAGTTGGGTACCTTTTTATGCAAGAAAAAAAGTAGAATACCTTAATTGGAAATGGACCCTAACTTTGATACCTTTTTGTGCCATTTGCCCTATCATATTCATTAAACAATGAAGATTACAGGATATTAAATAGAAAATAAGTTACCATAATCCTAGCAGCTAAACAGGTCTAAACAAGTGGGCGGGGCCAATAGGCCTTTATTATCTAACATCTCGTCTCAAACTCGCAATGTTGCAGCGGTAAACATTGAGAGTTTGTCATTGTCAAACAGAAAATAAACTAAAATTGAAATACAAAAGAAAGCAGCGTGTCCCATAGTGCAAACTCGGTGGTATACGGAGTCTCAATCCGACGCAATCCAAAAGAACCAGGTGCAGACAAGTACATAGCACAGAGCAACATAATACGGAGATGAACGAGAGTAGAACATGCAGACATATGCAGATTCAGACAGATTCATATTCATATTCATATTCATATTCAGACAAATTCAGACAAAATCAGGGGAAACCAGATGCAGAACCACGTGTGAAACCATATGCAGAACCTCTGCAGATCAGACAGATTCAGGCAGACAAGTGCAGACGGACAAATTCAGACAGACAGATGCAGATAAACCCATGTATAATCAAACCAATCTTTTACAAATCGGGAAACCAATACGAACACCATAATCATATCATAACCCGACGTCAAATCTAATATCAATGCCGATACCGAGTCTAATATCAAAACCAAAAATCATCCAACTGTTATAAACCGGATCGACATACTATAGTTTCCCACATCAAAAAAACATGTATATATAACTAATCCATTCATTTAAATATAACCAATAATTGCGGCTGTATCGAATAAATCAGTTCATCTGATGTATATTTTTTATGTAACAAATTCCATCTACACGCATCCCAATCCCAATAAACTTCAAGAATTAGTTGCTAATAACAGTTAGGCTGGCCACAATGGGCTCGGTCTTCATCGGTTGAGGCTAGTTGCCCCATTGTGGGGCGGCCGGTCGAGCAAGGTTGAGGGGAGAGAAATCCAAAACTCGGTTGCCTCCTCAACCGAGTGTTTAAGCCACAAAATCCAAACCAATTTCAAAAATCCAACCGTTTGTATAAAAAAAAATTAAAAACTTTACCACTTTTACAACATTATAAATACCAACCTCAAACACATTTTTAAACACACAATTTCAAACAACTTCTCATAAACACTTTCAAACACATTTTGATAATTATCTCTTACGAGATATTTTTTAATTCTTCGTCTTCCGACGAGGAAGAAGTTATGAGCGAGTTTACGGAGTTTATGGAGTTTACGCAGTATGCTTGAGACACTTACCAAGTGTCACTGCCAAAGGCTCAACGAAACTACACGGCCAGGGATCGTGAAGGTGCTCATAATCGTTTAGTTGCCGCTTACTTCTCCGAAGAACCGTTGTATGACGAAAAAATATTCCGTCGGCGGTTTCGGATGCCCCGAGACCTATTCACTCAAATTGTGCAAGAGGTAACCAATTATTCTCCTTATTTTCAACAAACTCCTGATTGTAGAGGCCTACTTGGTATTTCCCCATTGGTCAAGTGTATTGCGGCAATTCGTCAATTGGGATACGCGGCACTTCCTGATTCTCTTGACGAGTATCTGCAAGTGGGGGTGCAACAACAGCACGCGATTGTCTCCGTAACTTTTGCACGGTTATCATGGAGTTATATGGTGCTGAGTATTTGCGAAAGCCCGCGTATTTGGACCTTGAAAGATTATATGCTCATCACGAGCATAAGCATGGGTTTTCTGGGATGATGGGAAGCATTGATTGTACAGGTTGGGAGTGGAAGAACTGCCAAAATAGTTTGAGAGGTCAATATGCTAGGGGTGATCACGGGCCACATCCATTCATTTTATTGGAAGTGGTCGCCTCCCAAGATTTATGGATTTGGCATGCGTTCTTTGGTGTCTCCGGGATGAATAACAATATAAAAGTTTTATATCGTTCCCCTGTTTTCAATGATATCAAATCTGGGAGAGCAGCGGAACTTGAATTCGAGGCTAACGATGTTGCATATAAAAGGGGATATTATCTTACTGACGGGATATATCCGGAATGGTCTATTCTTATTAAGTCCATTTCAAATCCTCCTACTGGTGATGAAAAAAGAATATTGTAAAAGAGGAAGCACGAAGCAGCAAGGAAAGATGTGGAACGAGCTTTCGGTGTGTTGAAGAAGAAGTGGAAAATGCTTAAAGTTCCGGTTCGAGGGCTGCATAAACAAGATCTCGAAGATATTGTGTATACATGCATCATATTACATAATATGATCATCAAACACAAGCAGCGGGCGATTTGTCCTACATGGTTTCCACAAGAGGGCCACCGTGATCATGATCCGGTAAGATCCCATGCAGAATCCTTAGTAGTTACTCAGGAGTTAACGGATCGATCAACTCATCTAAACGTAAAATCGGATTTGGTCGAACACATTTGGAGAAACCATGGAAATGCAGGCAATCAAGAGATTGAAGGCGAAGACGAAAGTGAAGAAGACGTAACTGACGATGAAGAGTTTTTGTGATGTTTTCAGTTTTTAATAAGTATTGTAACGTCTACGTTTTATTAGTTTAAGTTTTTAATTATTGTTGTAATGTTAAAGTATTTTTATTAATGAAGTTTAATTTTGTTTTTAAAAATATTTGATTAAAAAAATTAATAAATAAAAATTTTCAGGTCATCACTGTGGCAACAAGGTCGTCGTCAGGTTGTCGGAGAGAAAAAGCTGATGTGGCACAGACGAACTAGGTTGCCACTGTGTTCAGCCTTAGGGATGCTGTTAGCCAAAACTAATACAGTAGATTTGTATATATTCAACGATGATCACATCTATATATTGTTGTATTCAATCACCAATGACAGTGTAGTGCGAGTAGTCGCTGGTTATGAGTTTTTTCGCCCATTGCCATTCTATTCATGATATTCAGAGTATTTATTATATGTTATTTTGAACATTAAATCATTTCATGGTTAAAAAGCTTCTTATTTGTTGGATTTAAACCACTAATTAATCTGGATAAGAAGTTTTCAAATGAGTAAAACAATGATTTGAAAAAAATGACAAAAAAAATCTTTCAAGTTAAATGTATTGAAGATACTGACAAGAGAAACACATCTTTTTTTCTTAAATTTGTTGCTCCTCATAGAAAAAAGGGGCAAATAATTAAATGAAAAAACCTGAAACTATGAAAAGTTAAAACAAAGGGAAAAGTAAAAACATTGTTGAGTATAACAAGTGGTCCCAGTTTTGATATGGCAAGTGAAGTGGCTTGGTCTAGAAAAGAAGATGTTAAAGGATGGTGAGGAATATACATTAAACAAGATGCCTGCCTTATTTATACCTGTTTTTCATTTCTTTATATTTAATTTGAGCTTATATAAAACCTTCAAACTACAATTTTAAATCTGTTCTTTTCATTTTAAACATACTAGGATCGATAGGTATGCATGTACTTGCAAAAAATCATGACCTAATACATTGTATACTTAAAATGTACACATTCATATTGATAAAGTGTCCAATAGGTTAGGATCGTGTTTTTTGATCTCAAACTCGGAAGCAGGGGCGGAACTCTTTGAGAGCAGGGGAGGGTCCTAGCCTCCCAAAATTTACGGCACCTAATGTAAATATTATAGGTGTTAGGGGTAATTTAGTTGAGGTTACAAACAAATCTTCGATTTGGCCCCCCAAAATAAATTCGGCCCCCCTAAAATTAATTATCAAGTTCCGTCACTGCTCGGAAGAAATATACACTTGGCGAAGAGGTTAATCTCATTTCACAAACGTGCTATAGCTTCCTAAAGTTCTTTCTAACAACATTCCTACCATCACATGTCTTGAATTCATAGGTTCAAGGAGTTCGGCCACTTTTGTCACAATCCAATCAACTTTTTTTTTGAACGGCGACTTTTATTTAAAAAAAAAAAAAAAAAAAAAAAAACAACTAGCAAGGAGCTAGAACAATTACAAGGAAATCAAATACGGGTGTTGAAGCGAGCTATCCCAACTAAAACTAAACTTACTTCTAGCCTGACTCCATGTAAACGAACGCATAATGATATCGACAAAAAGAACATTCCTCCGAGGGTTCTTATTCGTAAAGAGAAGCTGGATACGAAAATTTCATAAACTCCACCAAGCTACGTAAAAAACACCTTCCAGGAACCCTTTGACATTAGACCCCAAACGTATAAAATTAGAATGATGTATCTTTTCTCTTCACAAACTTTCGCAAGTCTAAAGCCGACCACGATCCGAAAATCGGATTGAGCAAAACTGAACTGGGACGAAATGCTCAGTCTAGATCTAGGTGGGTTCGATCTGGTCCAACAAAGCATAATAGTCAGTAAAGCGCAAGACCAAACCAGATCGGATCGAACGGAGGACCGAATAAGACGAAAAGGGTGGACTGAGGACCGGACCAAAAAATGTTTAGTCTAATTTCTTATTTCGGTTCTGTCTACGGTCGATTATGCTCAAGTCCAATTGAATTTATGGGATCTATGATTCGTGCCTAGCATGTACGAATTCTAAGCAATTCCTTTTTGTTAGCTCCTTCTAATAGCTGTATAAAAATCTTCTGTTAAAATAAAAGGACCAGGTGAGTCTATTGAAACGTCATTTGGAAGTGGACCATAAACAACCCACGAAAGCTCATCAAAGATTCATGCACTAATTACGCCCATATGTAAGACTGCTCCCAGTGAAGCATGGGGAGCCAAAAAAAATACCCATATCACGCGTGAGGCTCACTGGGACGTGTTTGCGTGTTGCGTGAGACCAAGCAAAATGACGGACGAAAGGTGAGAGCCTCACCTTATATGAAAAACGTGCAAAAGTGGGCCTCTTGTTTTTATTTTATACTCCCTTCGTCCCATAATAATTGTCCACTTTAACTTTTTTGAGTATTTCTTGTTCAACTTTGACCACTTATATTTTTATTTGTGTTATATAATACTTGATGAAACTTATACTAAATGAAAATACATTTAAAACCCAATCTATTCATATATTTTTCATCAAGTATTATATTACAAAAATAAAAATATTTATTGTCAAAGTTTAATAAAAAAGACTTAGAAAAGTCAAAGTGGACAAATATTATGGGACGGAGGTAGTACTATACTATATGAATTGTTAGAGTGTGGGGATATTTATCAGGGCATGTTTGTATAAAAATCAGTATTTTAATAAAAGGTGAGGGAGTAGTAACTATTGGTGCTTTCACACAAACTCGAGACAAGCTTCGCTCTTAAGACCCTTATGCAAAATTTACATGTAACACATGCCATAATTCCGACTCTCATTTTTCTTTGAATGTACAATTACATGTTTTTGGGGCCGATGAAGATTTAGGAGAACTTGTCAAATGGTTCGAGTTCGTATATAGACGTTATAACCATGTATAAATTAAACACAAAAGGAAAATTAATAGACGCTTAATTATTAAACACATGTTAGTATATCATCGACCCTTCCAGCATATGACATCTTCCCTTATCAACAATCTTCCTTTTAGGGGTGTTCACAAATCAGGTAATACCCACACGAACCAAAAACCAAAACGAATAGAACCGAACCGAATTTGTAACTAAACCGATTCTGCCAAAATGAACCGAACTGAATTAAATATTTGGTTTTCGGTTTATTCGGGTCAACCAGAAAACCAAACCGAATTCAAATTAGTTTCCGATTCGGTTTATTCCAGTTTTAATTCGTTTCGGTTCGATTTTCGGTTTTACCTAGATTAAAATTTTAACCGAATTAATCGAACCAATTAAACCGAATAACCCAATAATCGAACTGATGAATACCACTACTTCTTTTCACTTATTGATTTCCTAAAAACACGTACGAAGATATCTCAAACGATCACGGTCCAAAGATCGGATCGACCAAACCCGAACCGGAGAGAAATGTTCGGTCCAAGTTCGGGCGGGTTTGGTCCGATCCAACAAACCAAGACCGAACCGGACCGAGACCTCAATATGACGAAAAGGGTCGACCGAGGACCGGACCAAAATATATTTGGTCTAGTTTCTTGGTTCGGACCGCGGTCATTTATGCTCAAATCCAATTGAATGGACTGGGTCTTTCATCTTTGATCCGTGCCTAGCATGTACGAATTATAAGCAATTCCTTTTCCTTAGCTCTTTGATAGTAGCCGAAAAAAAAATTGCTGCTAAAAGAATAGGACTAGATCGGTCTATTGAAATGTCTCCAGGAATAGGACCATAAACAGCCCTCGAAAAAGCATCAAAGACTCATGGATTAATTAACATGTTACAACCATTTGTAACATCCAAAACAACATTTTCATGTGTAATTAAAATAAATCGTGAAAGTTCGTTGTTGCCCGTCTACATGTCTATATCGATTGGGTTTGGTCACAGCTTTTAGAAGCATATAGGAGGTGTGAGCATTGTGATTTTTAATGCTCGTTTGGCAAGCAACAAGTAGTTTGTCAAAATAAAAATAGTATAACTAACGGCTTCTGGGCTTGTAATGTATGGCATAACATTACTGTAGGATTGAGACTTACATGCTAACACTTGTAGTGGTTCGGTAAAGCTTCTTTCATACTATGGTTAGTCACTGAGACTTGACCAAAACTCAAGACAAGCTTCGTTCTCGAAACTTGTAGTGTCGTCTTCCCTTATCATTCCTGGATTCTCTTGCTGAACCTGATTAATGAGTTGGACGTAATGATTTGCAGGGTTTTGAGCTGATAATGGGCAGTTTTCTTATTCGTCTTCAAATTAATTTTTCCATTAATCTTCACCAATCTTGTTTTTCTCAATGATTTCCTAAAACCACTTACAAAGAACATATAATAATTTCTCTTAATATACTTCTCATTTGATCCTACCTCATATTTACAATTACAACCACAAACTTATTATTTGTTTAGACCAAAATATGTATAGTTGAGCATATGTCAATCATTTGGATTAGGAGTTGTTTTGATATTTTGAAATGGTTAAAACCAATGATTTGAAAAAATGAAAAAAAAAAAAAAAGAAAAATCATTTTCGTTAAATGTATTGAAGATACTCACAAGACAAACACCTCTTTTACTTAAACATTTTCTTAAATTTGTTGCTCCAAAAAAAAAAAAAAAAAAAAAAAAAGAAAGAAAGAAAGGCAGATAATTAAATGGTAACACTTGAAACTAAGAAAAGTTAAAGCAAAGGGAAAAAATAAAAATATTTATGAGTATAACAAGTGATCCTGGGGTACAAATGGATAGTGAAATGGTTTTGCTCAAGTATCGAACTTGGGACTTCCACTACCCATCAGAACTCCTTGACCACTAGTCCAACCCAACAATACATCATTCTTATGATTTTATTAATAATTAAAGGAAAATAGTCCACTCAAACAAGATGCAAACGTTATGTTTTTCATTTCTTTTATATATTAAGCTTATATAGAACTTTCAAAACTACGGTTTTAAATTTGTTCTTTTCATTTTAAACATACTAGGATCAATAGGTATGCATGTACTCACAAAAATCATATGACCTAATACACTGTATACATAAAAAGTTTTTCATATTGGTAAAATGTCCAATAGGTTACAAACTTACAATCGTGTTTTGATTGATTGATTGGATCAATGATCCGCACTTGGCATGTACGAATACTCGATAACTCCCTTTTCCTAGCTCCTTGCACGTAGCCGAACAAAACCTGGACGTTAAAGAAAAGGCCTAGATCATATCGAACGGTCTATTGAAACGTCTCTAGGAAGAGGATCATAAACAGCCCTCGGAAGCACATCAAAGATTCATAAATTACCATGTCACTACTAGATGATAACATCTAAAACAACATTTGATGTGTGAATAAAATAAACCATGAAAGTTGTTGCCCGTATAGTTCCATAAGAGGCCTTGTATACATGTACATATCGGGCGTGTTTGTAGCATATAGCGTTTAGAAGTATTTAGGAGGTGTGGGCTTTGTGATTTTTAATGCTTGTTTGACAAATAACAAGTAGTTTATCTTTTTCCGAATGCTCCATAAAGTAACATATATGAGCGTTGAGCATTTAGAAATTGTTTTACATATTATGATTACAACTCTAGCTACGCTACCAAACAATTGTATAAAAAAACAGGGAGTTAATTGCATTTTTGGTCCCTGTGGTATGGCCAAATTGCAGGTTTGGTCCTTAAAACTTAAAAAGTGCAATGATAGTCCTCATTTTGAAGTTTCGATTACATTTTTGGTCCCTAATCGATGTGAAATGACTAAATTACCCTTGTCTTCTCTGAATAAGGCAAAGGGCATTTTAGTCATTTCATTTTATTTAGGGACCAAAATTGCAATCCAAACTTCAAAATGAGGACTATCATTGCACTTTCAAAGTTTTAAGGACCAAACCTGCAATTTGCCCATACCATAGGGACCAAAAATGCAATTATCTCAAAAAACAGGCTATTACTACTACTAGTTTTGCCCAAGAGACCCAATCACCTTATCAAACGAAAATTAATGTATATATCACACAGCTAAAATATATGTTCTATATCGAATATGACCTACTCAACTTCAATTCGTAAAAGCATTAGCCTCTAAGGTTTTACAAAAAAGATCTAATGATGGTGTCGAAATGAGTGACTAATGTTTTATACACTTATGTTTTATTAGCATGCAATATTAAATAGTTGTACGCGAGTTAAACACTTCATTAATGTACGAGGAATTAGTTTTACGTGAAAAGTTTTGTACGAACGACATATGAAAGACGCTTTATTTGGGCTGTCAATCTCTTCCGATTCAACACAGCGCCAAAAAGAAAGCCCAAAAAGAATGGACAACTTTCGAATTCGAACATTGGAGCTGGAGTTGGAAGTCTTGGATCTGTTGGTGTTGAGCGCGATAGGTCTGCCGTGACATGAATCACAATCTTGTCGCTGTTTCCGTCCCTTGTTACACTAATAGAATAATTAGGCCCGGTTTGGTTCAACTTGACCACCGAGTAACCATTGTAATACTTTGTTGCATTAACGGATGATGGTTTGTTGCATATGATGCAATCTTCTTGATTGACTTTAACCATTAAGCTCTTGTCTGCCTCATACACATACACTATAAAACCAACATTAACTTGTATATGAAGTGCGTTTTAATCTCAGTATTTAACAAACAATAATGCATAGATATATCAAGTGGAACACTTACAGATGGTTTCACCAAGTTGCGAACGGCTTTTTTCTTTCCATTGATTACATGTCGTTGATTCAAGACTCCAAGCACCCCAACCTTCAACGACGAACTCATCAGATGCATCAATGTTCTGGATAAGAAACAAAAGACTAATCAAGAGCCCCATAAACACCATAGCTTTTGCCATTGAGAACCTGCGGTTAAAAAAGCTGTTTTTTTTTGCTTGTAGCAATTAATTTGGAATTGATATGCTATATATGCTTAATAATTTAGGTTGGATTGTTTCTCAAGCTATGGTAAAAATGAGTGCATGGATTAATAAATCAAAGTTACCTATGTTTGTAACATTAATCTATGAGTGTTTTTTATAAGCTTAAGGTAAATGAATTGGCTTTTTTAAACGAGAAGAGCTTGTAGTTTCAAATACTCTTCAAAATATTATTGATGAACACGTAAAAGTTGTCACATTTTCTATTTGTAAATATATCTAACTTGTCACATTCTCCGATTGAATATATCTAACTTGTCATATTTTCTATTTGTAAATGTATCTAACTTGTCACATTTTTCATTAATCATCCATTCGTCCTAGGTGGATGCCATGTATGAAATTAAAAAATTGAAAAACACGAGATAAGTTGATACCGTTTGAGCGAGTAAAAAAATACACCAAAATGACGAAATTTAAAAGTTGGTTACGTGAACTTGAAAAATCTTTTATTCGCTACACAAACACGACAAGAATAACTCGTTTTGGCCACGGAATGCCTTTAACGAAGACGCTTGCCGTCTCTAAATATACCATGGGAACCACCATTTAAAAGGTATAATCATATATAAATGTATATAATTTGTCACATTTTATAGTTTAACTAGAAATGTAGTTAGATACATATATAAATGATTATACCTTTTAGGCTAAACACAATGGCAACCTAGTTCACTCATGGCACATCAGCTTTCTCTCTCCGACGACATAGTTGCCACAGTAGTGACCTGATTTATTTTTTATTTTTTATTTTTTTTTAATTTAATTCAAATATTTTTAACAACAAATGTAAAATTCATTAAAAATAAATAAAAACATTACAATATATTAAAAATAAAAACGATACGAAATACATAATACATAAATCCTAAATCTTAAATCCTAATCTGAATACTCCTCGTTCGCAGAATCATACGAGGGAGGTATATAATCCTCGAGGCGAGACAAAGCTTCCTCGTCTACCGGAGATTCCTGCACCATCATCTTTGTTCACCCGCTAGCTCCAATTGACTTTGGTGTTGATGTTGTTCGTTACCTTTTGAACACACCGCAACAACTTGTCAATAATTTCGTCATCTCGGTGGGCTTCCTCCTTCAGAAATGTCTCGATCACACCTTTTCGTTCAGTGCTGATGTCGTTGCAACTCTTGTAGTTTTCTCTCATCTGCAGCTTCTCCGTCCTCGACTGCTCAAACAATTGGATGACGCGCATAATAACATCTTTTCGAGCCTCGTCGTCGTTATTGCATTGATTTTGAACGTACGTTTGCATATCTTTAGCGGAATGCGGGGGACGGCAAGCCATAATAATCTTGCGTAAAGAGAAGTGTGAATTTTGAAGTTGAATTGTGTGTTTAAAAGTGTGTTTGAGTTAGTATTTATAGGATGTAAAAGTGATAAAGATTTTAAATTTTTTTTTTTTTTTTTTTTTTTTTTTTTTTTTTTAAATATCAAACGCTCAAAATGGTATGCATTTAACTCGGTTGGAGAAACGAACTAGGTTGGCAGCTTGAGCACAACCGACCGGTCACGACCCACCTTCCACAATGCCATAACCGAAGCTTTTTGTCGGTTGACCTCTCCCCCAACCAAACCCACTGTGTTCAGCCTTAAATTTGTTCTTTTCATTTAGACATACCAGGATTGGCAGGTATGGATGTACTTAAAAGAAAGCATACGACCAAATACATTCTATACATTAAAAGTGAAATTTCATATTGGAAATAGGTTACAAGAGTTGAGATCAATATAGATCTCATATTTACCATAAATCCAATAAATCAATCTTAGCCATTTATTTTTTATCAAAATTAATAAAAAAAATATTTTTCATATTTTTTTAAAACAACATATTTTGCAAACAGTAAATCTTCAAACTATAAAAAATACATTATCGCGACGAGAATTAAATTATTTTTCTATAGATATGCACTTCTCTATATTTTCGACAAACTTTTTTTTTCAAAAAATCCGCCCAGAAAAATCACATATGATTTCTAAAATCATACATAATTTTTAAAAATCACATGTGATTCGATTTTTACAAATCACATATGATTTTTTCAAATTATATATTATTTTTACAAATCATATATGATTAGCAAAAATCATATGTGATTTATAAAAATCGAATCACATGTGATTTTCACAAATCACATATGATTTTTCTGGGCCGAAATTTAAAAAAAAATATATATATTTTTTTTAAATAATTTAAAAAAAATAATTAATTATATAGAATTGCATATATATAGAAAGATAATTTAATTCTCGTCGCGATGGTATGATTTTTTTCTCGTAACAATTAACGGTTTGCGAGATATTTAATTTTTAAAAAAAGGGTGAAAGTTTATTTTTATTAATTTGATTTAAAAAATGAATGATTATGATTGATTCATTAGATATATGATAAATTTGAGATATATATTGACCTTTTGCCTAGGTTACAATCGTGTAAAATATTGAGGTTAATCTCATTTCACAAGATTTTTCGGTCTTTTCTTATGATGGCCTGGTCTAGAGAGTACGATACATCGGTGTAAAATATTGAGGTTAATCTCATTTCACAAACTTCATATGAATACACATCTCAAATCCCAATTGAATTGATTGGATCAATAATCCGTACGACTTAGCATGTACGAATTATCAGTAACTCCTTTTTCCTAGCTTCTTGCAAGTAGCCGAAAAAATTTTGCCGTTAAAGAAAAGGCCTAGATCGATCGGTCTATTGAAACGTCTCTTGGAAGAGGATCATAAACAGCCCACGGAAGCACATCAAAATTTTCATAGATTACCATGTCACACCCATAACATCCAAAACAGTATTTGACTTGTGAAAAAAATAAACCATGAAAGTTGTTGCCTGTATAATTCCACAGGCCTTGTTTACATACATGTATATATCGGTGTGTTTGGTGCAGAGCATTTAGAAGTTTTTAAGAGGTGTGAGCCTTGTTATTTTTAATATTCCTTTGACAAACCGCAAGTAGTTTCAATTCTCTTTTTTTCGAAATGCTCATTAAACAATGCTCCATAAAGTAACATAAATGATCGTTGAGCATTTAGTAATTGTTTTACATATTATGATTACAATTACAGCTACGTTACAGAACATTTTTATAGAAAAACAGCTAATGATGCTGCTACTTTTGCCAAATACCCTCCCGGCCTTCAAAGAGGTCCGCCCCTGACTACAAGAATTTCAAACAATGCTTAATTCATCCAAGAAAAGCATTGGACTTAACTATTGACCATTCTCTGTCAGTTTTAAAGTTGCACAAAAGAACAAAAGATCTACTATTCCTTAATAAATACATTTCCAAAGAAAAATTTGCTTCCCATCAAAGAAAGAAAAAAAGATGAATACATATAATGAGAAACTGAGAAAAGACAGAAGGAAAAAGGAATAAAAAATTATGAGTATAACAAATGGTACACGTATTGGATAGAGAAGGAAGTGGTTTGGCTCAAGGATTGAACTCGGGTCGCTTCCTCCTCAACCAAGGCGTGACCACTAGTCCAACCACACAATACGTTATTCATATGACTTTATTAATACTTAACATAGAGGATATATATTTGGAAGTTGCCAAAAACATATGGTAAATGCTAGGGGTGAGCAAAACAAACCGAAAAAACCGAAACCGAACCGAAAACCGAAAAAACCGAACCGAAAAAACCGACCGAAACTAAAAACCGATGGTTCGGTTTTTACCTATTTCAGAAACCGAAAAATGTGGTTCGGTTTCGGTTTTCGTCCAAAAACCAAACCGCAAAAACCGAACCAAACCGAACCGGTTTTATTATATAATAATATCTAATATCTAATTAATATAATATGATTAAATAACTAAATAAATCAAATTTATAAATTAATATTCATTTTGTGAGTGGATTTATAATATATTTATCTTTAATGTTTATACTTATATGTGTGTTTTTCGTGTCGCGTATTTTGTGTGAATAAATCAATAAGTATTCGAATTATTACGTGTATGTTCACTTGTATGTGTATGTCTCATTTATATGTTTGTAATTGTAGAATTATGCAATAAACATTATTATGCTTAGATTGAAAAAGAGTAAAGAATAATAACTAATTTTGTACGTAAACCAAGTTTGTTGGTATAATTTGGCCATACCCAAATATTAACGGTTAGAAACCGAAAAAACCGAAAAACCGAACCGAAACCGATAACAAACCAAAAAAACCGAACCGCCAAAAACCGAACGGTTTCGGTTTTGGGTTTTACAAAAACCGAACATTGTGGTTCGGTTTCGGTTTTAGCCAAAAACCGACCCAAACCAAACCATGCACACCCCTAGTAAATGCTGACAATAGTGTTCTTGTGAACAACAAAAATTTCACAAATTTTGTTGATTTTCAAATACAATAATAAAAGTAGCTAGTATTTGTATTTGAGATATTCTAGCCAATGGTTGGTTGTTTTAAATGATTTTTTTAAGACATCCAATATTTCTTTACTTAAACTTTAAGAACTAGTTGTGCTAATAACGACTAGGGTGCTGTTAGCAAAAATAATAGATTTTTGGGGTAATACCATCAAAACATATCATATTTGTTCGAAAATACTTTTTTAATTAGTGAACTAAAAAAATACTCTTATGAATACTAATGTTGACATTTTTATCGTTATGTGAATAGTAAAAATCTGTGATGACAATTTTACCCTTCGAAATTTTTCAAAATTTTTTTTCGGAATTTTTTGTGTCAAAAAACTTTTTATCGTCATATTTTATACATTTTCGTCCGCTTTTATTTTCGAATTTTTTTGGAAATTATTTTTCAGCACATGTGATTTTTTTTCGGTCACATGTGAGAAATAAATTTAGAAAATTTTTTTGACAAGTGAAATTTTTTTATCGGAAAACGTTTGTTTCATTTTGTCACGAGAAAAAAGTTTCTAAACAAAAAAATCCAAAAAAAAGTTTTCGACAAAAATTTCTGAAAAAAAATAAAATAGAATTTCGAAAAAAAAATTCGGAAAAAAACAAACGAAATAAAAATATTGGAAGAAAAAAGTTTCAAAAAAAAAGTTAGGGACAGTGGATACAATTTTCTCCAAACGACAGAGACCAATTATGTAATTTGACTTAAGGATGTTGGATGCCATTTTGCAAACTCACAGGGATCATTTATGTAATTTGGAATGATAAAATTGCCATACTACTCACATAAAGGCAAAAATGTCAACTTTAGTATTCACAAAAGTATTGTGTTTAGTTCACAACTTAGAAAAGTATTTTTGAACAAATATTATGCTTTTTAATGATATTATCCCTAGAATTTTTTATATTCAACCATGATCACATCTATATGTTGTTGTATTCAATCACCCATGATAGTGCGGGTACTCGCGGGTCATGAGTTTTTTCGCCCGTTGCCTTCCTATTTATGATATTCAACATATTTTTTACATATTATTTTGAACATTAAATTATTTCATGGTTAAAAGCTTCTTGTTTGTTGGATTTAAACTATCCAATTAATTTGGATAAGCAGTTTTCAAATGGGTATAACAAATTAACAATGATTTGAAAGAAAAAAAAAAAAAAAGACAAAAAGTCTTTCTGGTTAAAACGCATTGAAGATACTCACAAGACAAACATATCTTTTTTCCTTAAACATTTTCTTGAATTTGGTGCTCCTCAAAGAAAAAATAAAAATAAAAAGGGCAAAATAATTAAATGGAAAAACCTGAAACTAAGGAAAAGTTAAAGCAAGAGGAAAAAATAAAAATATTTATGAGTTGAATAAGTGGTCCAGATGCTACACTAGGGGTGGCAATCGATTCGTGTTCGTGTTAACATATTCGGGTTCGCGTGTTAGCGGGTTAATATAGTCCTTACCCAAACACGACCCATTTATTAATCGTGTCAAGAAACTCAACCCTAACCCAGACCTGCATAATACGTGTAACCAATTTGTGACCCGTTCAACCCATTTAAGTAAATAGGTCATAAGTGAACAAAGCTAGTGGTTTGTCGATTTAACTAGTTTAAATGCAAAAAATAATATAAAGATCTAAAATATGATAAGAATAACATATAAATAACTATGCGACAATATTATGAATTATAAACGTCAATTTTCATGATATCTAATGTATAAAATTATAATATACTCATACTAAGTAAATAACAAAATACATTTAATCCACATCCAACATAAAAACCAGGTTATATATTTTATTTTTAAGATCTTATATACTTAAACGGGTTCACGGGTTGACCTGTTTAATACTTACTCAACCCAAACACGACCCGTTTATTAAACGGGTTAAACAGGTTGACCCGTTTTTGACCCAAACCTGTTTATCCTCAACCCAAACCTGTTTAACATCGTGTCGGGTTCGTGTCGTTTATCGTGTCGTGTCGAGAATTGCCACCCCTATGCTACACTAGTCCATCCCTTCAATACATCACTTATATGATTTTATTATTTTCCTTCACGGTGGTCCTTTCAAGGTGGTCCTTTAATAAAGGGGTTTGGGCCTGGTAATCCCAGGTTCGAATCTTGGAAAAGGTAAGGGTTTACCCCTATTATTTGTCGTGCCTTCGGGCGGATTAGTAGGGGGTTTTCCCCCCTCGGGTATTTGAAATAGGCATTTCCGCTTCGAGGGAGCTCTCTAGCGCGGACCCGGTTTAGACAACGTTGTCTAGACCTCCCGGTGTCGAACCGCGACACGAAGCACTTAATAAAAAATTCAACTTTAAAAAAAAATGATTTTATTAATTCTTAACATGTAGAAGATTTTTCACTGGAAAAAGAAAAAAAGATTTGCAAAATACACTTAAACAAGATGTACGTGTACGTTATTTATTTATATTTTAAGCTTATATAGAACTATCTACAATTTTAAATATCTTCTTTTCATTTCCAACATATACTATAGTCTATAGGTATGCAAGTACTTACAGAAATTCATATGACTTAATGCAGTGTATACTTCGAAAGCTTTGATAGAAGTATGTAACTAATTAGCTTGGATACTTCATATGAATAGATATCTCAAATAAATCAATGAATCAACCACAATAAAAAAAAGTAATCGGATAGTAATTCAAACCCTAGATCGGATATCAAGAAAGCTAATCGGATATCAAGGAAAGTAAAAAAATCAACGTATCTTTATGTCACATCCTGGCCACCGGTTGCGCAAGCCTCCGGTTGAGTAGCCGGCGGTTGCTCAATAAGAGAGGTTATCTTGGAAAAGTGAGAAGATAAAAGGTGTATTGGTAGTTGGGACACGTGTCACATTTTTTGTGGAGCTGCGGAGTCAAGTGGTTGCGCATGACCATTTTGGAGATTGAGTGAAAATTTGACCACAAAAGGGAATACCAAAAAGATTTTGCCACTTTTTGGTACTTTTCTCTAAATAATATCTACTTAGTGTGTAAATGTTTATACTTTTAAAACTAGGGTTATGGGTCAAAGAAGTTACTAAAGTTTGCGCAAAAGTTCACCTAAGTTACTATAGTTTTTTTCGTTACAAAGATGTTACTTAAGTTTGGTCACCGGTTATATAAGTTACTCTGTATGTTTTAACCTTCTACTATAGGTTTTTTTTTTCGTTAATTTCAAAAATGGTCCCTCAGACTAATTGTCGTTAGTTTTTTCCGTTAGCTAACGGCCATTTGCAAAAAACATTTGCACTGTTAGTCCTTTATCCTAACGACCGTTTATACTTAACTCAAAATTTGGTTTTCATACATTTTTGTCCGTTTTTCTTACGTTTTTTGACCATTTTTTTTACGGGTTTACTGTTTTCATACGTTTTTATACGTTTTCGTTCGTTTTTATTCGTTTTCGTTCTTTTTTATACGTTTTCGCCTATTTTCTTACACTTTCATCCGTTTTTCTTACGTTTTGTCCGTTTTCTTACGTTTTTTCCGTTTTCATACGTTTTTGTCCATTTTTCATACGTTTTTGTCCGTTTTTTCCGATTTTATATGTTTTTGTCTGTTTTATACCTTTTCGCCTAGTTTATTACGTTTTCGTATGTTTTTCTTACGTTTTTATCTGCTTTTCTTACTTTTTTTCGTTTTCAGACATTTTTTTCTGTTTTTCTTACGTTTTTTCCGTTTTCATACGATTTTGTTTATTTTTACACGTTTTCACACAATTCTATACACTTTTTATACACGTTTTTATACACATTTTTACATACGTATAAAACATAACAAGTATAAAATATACAAAGGTGTAGAAAAACATAAAACTAGTATGAAAACGTAAAAAGACGTAAGAAACGACACAAGCAAATAAATGCGCACACAAATCTAATAAAAAAAAATATGAAAACCTATGAAAACGTATGAAAATAAACGAAAAATAGATGAAAACGTACAAAAATGGACAAAAACGTACGAAACTGGTGAAAAACGTACATAAACGTAAAACAATGTAAAGAAAGTATGACAAGAGAGAAAAACATTCATAAACGTATAAAACCGGATAGAAATGTACGAAAATATACAAAGATATGCGAAGGAGAAAAATGTAAAAAAAAAATTAAAAAAAAATTAGAAAAAAAAAAAAAAAAAAAAAAACGCATAGTAATTTTTTGTTAAGGTTCAGTAACCTATTTAATAAACCCGTAAACTATAGTAACTTCCTTGTAACATTTTAAACTATGGTGCTGACGTGGACCAGGGGAACCGGTAATCAGCCGGTTGCCCACCCTCGCAGTAACATTTATGTAACATTTTTAATCTTTGAGTAACCCAAATGACAAACCCGTTTACTTAAGTAACATCTTTGTAACGAAAAAAACTATAGTAACTTAGGTGAACTTTTGCGCAAACTTTAGTAACTTCTTTGACCCATAACCCTTAAAACTATTTGATCATTTATATATATCACACATATACATTACATATCAATGCTCATAAAAAATATATACATATAAAAGTAAATGGTATATGGATATATATCATTTTCATATATTTATATATTAAAAAAATCGGGGTCGGAATCGGGTTCGGGGATTGATGCTATCCTCATCCCTGCCCCATACCCGGTTAAAAAATTCGGGGATTCCCCATCCCCGGTCAAATTGGGGATTCCTCTGTTAAATCGGGTTTGGGAATTGGGTCTCATCGGGTACGGGTTTTATTGTCATCCCTACTAATAACAGCTAGGGTGTTGTTAGCAAAAATAATAGATTTTTATATACTCAACATGATCACATTTACATGTTGTCGTATTCAACCACCTATCACAGTGCGGGTACCTTTGGGTTATGAGTTTTTCCACGCCCGTTGCCATTTTATTCATGATATTCAAAGTATTTGTAACATGTTATTTTGAACGTTAAATCATTTCATGGTTACAAGCTTCTTTTTTGTTGGATTTAAAACATCCAAGTAATTTGGATAAGGATTTTTCAAATGAGTAAAACTATGATTTGAAAAAAAGACAAAAAGTCTTTCTTGTTAAAATGCATTGAAAGATACTCACAAAGCAAACACAGCTTTTTTTCTTAAACATTTTCTTAGATGTAACAAAAAGAAAAGTGGAGTAACTTGTCCCTAGAATCGAACTTGCTCCTTCCACTTCATAGAATGTTTGCTTGGCCACTAGCCCAACCTCATAATACATCATTTATTTGACAACCTCATAATACATCATTTATTTGACTTTATTAATAGTTAACATGTTTTGAGTAAAATACATTTTAACAAGATACGTTACGTTACTTATATCATTTCAAACAAACAATACGATCGATAGGCATGCACGTACTTACAGAAACTTGGTAGCTTTTATACTAAAGTTATGTGTTTTTGAAAGCTGATATTAATATTGTGATATTGATAATATGGAAATTTATCAAAATACACCCGTCGACCTACGACTTATCACTTTTTAGACCCGAAATAACTTTAATTTAAAAATAGACCGGGCAAGTTGTACAACCCCCAACCATAAGCCACGTAGAGCGACTAGTCTATCTTGTTAAATATCCCTCGATAATATTAGATGTTCGGCTAGCAGTTTAACAAAAACACTTGCTCGCCCATGATTTGATATCTAACTTTGGATGATTCATTAACTTTTCCGTTTTTCAAAAGCTTTTGTTAATGGATAATCTACTCGTGTTATGTAAGTACATTTTTTTTTTACAAAAGCTTCTTTTTAATCCCACATCGGTAGTAAAACAGAAACTTGCTAATTTATATATTAAACTCATTTGCATTGGGTAAGTTAATATAAATATTATATTATTGATAATGTTGTAACTTGGGTGGGATTAACAAAACCGCCCATGTTATAATCTCATCGTTAACTTGTATGATCCATTAACTTTTTCTCTTATTCAAAAACTACCCGTGTTCATGATACTCAAAAAGCTTCTTATTGTTTGTATTTAGAGCATCCAATTAATTTGTTTTTATTCCTATTGTGTTTTAGGGTTTTTTGGAGCTTGTTACTACTTCGCATTGACTGACCAATGCTGTCATAAGGTGGCTTACATCATATTACCGTTTAGACTTGCTGGAAATCTTTTTAGAAATGATATGCTCTCGCTGTTAGACAATTAGATTATTGGCCCAAACCCGATTGTGGGTTTGAGGTCCATTAAGTTTAGGGTTTATGTTAGCTTATTGTCAAAGCTATGTTCAATTATAAATAGACATGCTACCATGTAATTGACAAGTCATTCAATCAATATTAATAATACCTCTTTGGTATCTTTTACATGGTATCGGATCTTTAGGTTCAACTCACCACAAAATAGTTATCCTCCGGTCATCGGCTACTCGTCGATGATTCGGAGGGATCCCAACTTTTTTTTTTTCGCTTTATATTTTCTGTTTATTAGTCTTTTCATCTCATCCAAATCATAAACCCTAAAACACAAAAACTCTAGCCGTCATAACACATCCCATATTATATTGATTTAGCAATTGATCAACAAAATTTGTCTCATCATAACTCTTTGTTTTAACGTTGGAGATAATTGTCGTTTTTCGAAAATAGTTGGTCGCAAAATTGCCGCTCCTACCTAAAGGCAAAGCACGCCATGACGGAAAAAAAAACGTCACGCAAAGGAGGAAGCCGCAAGTAATAAACAACTATGCCGCCATATACAATTATGGTTCCGTTCAAACAATGAGGAAAAGGATAACTCGCTTTTAATACTCATTCCAGTTTGGCCGTCCAGAAGACTCCCGTTCAAACTGCAGGGGAGTGTTAGACAATTAGATTATTGGCCCAAACCCGATTGTGGGTTTGAGGTCCATTAAGTTTAGGGTTTATGTTAGCTTATTGTCAAAGCTATGTTCTATTATAAATAGACATGCTACCATGTAATTGACAAGTCATTCAATCAATATTAATAATATCTCTTTGGCATCTTTTACACTCGCCAGTTTTCCTACTCCGGCGATTACATTTTGGTCTCTTGGATGGTGTTCATAGTTTCATTACGTACTTCCTCCTGTATTGATCGGGCATTTTCAATCGAGGAATCAGAAACTTTTTTCTCACTTGACTCGGATAATGCTATCTAAACAAAAAATGTGGTTTTGTTGCGTTGGTTGGTGTTGAGCCTTATAATGCTCATCACATTGATTATGTTCTATCAAATTATGTAATTACAGTTTATATATCAAATATAATTTTAATTTGCTACTTTAGTCCTCCGTCCTATTTAGATTTTTTATGTTTGTTAAGCACTTTATATCTAACTGATTTGGAATAGATGAAGTTCGTGAATCAAAACAGGTAACACTATCTAACTTGAAACAATTATATTACTATAAGCATAATCAATAAGATAATCTACCAAATTCCTCGTAAAACTATTCACGAGTGACGTTGCACAAGAAAACGATTAGGAATACATAATAATAAGTTCATACGATCATATACTTAGAGCATTGGCCATGGAACTATTTATGTAATCAAGTTGCTGGGTTGTTAACCGCCCCAATTCGTTGCTTCATTTGACTCTCCTCAAAAACCAAAACACCAATCCACACCACCGACAGAACCAAAAACACAATGCATGACGTCCAAAGCAAAAAAAAAAAAAATATAAGAATCCTTCACTTCGGCTGGAGCTGGAGCTGGAGGAGAACGCCTTTGACTGACTATGACATGAATGATAATCTTGCCGTTGTTGTTTTCGGCTATTCCACTAATGGAATATCTAGGCCGGTTTGGTTCAACTTGACCACCGAGTAACCATCGCTAGACTTTGTTGCATCAACGGGGGATGGTGCATTGCATATGATGTAATCTTCTTGCCTTATTTTAACCACCAAGCTCTTTTCATCCTCATACATATATGCTATAAAACCAGCAACAACATGTATAACAACCGTGTTTTGAAATAGCTATTATCAGATAACAATGTATGCATGCATAGATCACTTACTGATGGTGTCCTCAATTTCTAAACGGCTCCTTTCGTTCAATTGATTACATGTCGTTGATTCAACAACACAAGACTTAAAAGATACATAAAAACCATGGCTTTTGCCATTGAAAACCTGCGATCAAAAATTGTGTTTTGGTGCTTGTAGCTAGAAGCTTTAGATCGATATGTGTATTGTTTTTTTTTTTTTTTTTTTTTTTTGGGTGCAAAGGTGAAAAATATATTAGCTCAATACCAATATACATGGAAAGCATCCAAAACATAGCTAATGACAAGCCATAGCATCTGAACTTGGAGCTGAAACAAACAACCATACAACATTCAAACCATGAAACTTATACAAAATAGCGCTATACAAAATAGCATCTATTATTTTGAAGTTCCAGAAATAACATATACCACTTTCTCATATGGGGCATCCGGTTTTCCATTTTACTTCCCATTTTTTCTTGTAGTACAAAAGCTCGTTTGTTGTTTTAAACCATAATTTTGATTCTTCAACATTAGGAATCCTTTTATTCTCCACAAGTTTATCAAGAAATTCTATCTCCTTCCCTTGTTCTATTATATGATCTTCCATTCTATTAGGAGTTTCTTTCTTCAAAATCTCATTTTCACAGGTACTGTTCTTTACAATTCTTGATGCCATTCCATTTTTTCCACTGCAAACATTTTCCACTTTTGTTCCATTAGTAACACCATTAACCATTTTATCATTTTGGTTTTGTGAAATAGGAAAGGCAGGGAATTCATCATCATAGCTCCCATTTAATATTTCATATCTATTAGAGTTCTCAGCATTAGTCATAGACTTTCCACTTCCAGAGGCAATTGAGGTTGATGCTGTTACTTGAGCTATACCTTTACCTTTGTCATTCACCCCAATCTTCTTTCTATACTCTTGTCTTTGGCTGTTATTGTTGTAATTGTTTCTATATTGCCAATTTCTATTTTGTTGCTGCACATTCCTTCTTCTATTCTGTGCTGGTATAAACTCATCTTGCTGCTTAGTATTGGTAGTTGGCACAAACTCAGATTCTTTAGCATCATTCATAGTCTTATCTACTTCTGCTCTTTCAGTAGCAATCTCCTCTTCGGTCCTATCTCTTATTTTGCATTCTTTGAAATCATGACCAAAAACCTTACAATGAGGGCATAAAGGAGGTTTCCACTCATAAGTAACTTTAACAGTCTTAGTACCCTTCACATTCTTATCCTTGTCCCTATATTGCAGTTCAATGGTCTCCTTGAAACCTTTTAATGCATCAATTTCCACTAGGACTCTGGCATACTCATTTCTTCCAACACCATTTTTACATACATAAGCAGTCACACTGTCCATGATAATAGGTCTTCCTACACTGCTACCTATGGCACTAGTACCTTCCGCAGTCCAGGCTTCCAAAGGTATTTCAACAAGTTTAACCCAAACAGGTAGCTTTTTAGGTTCAACCTTATTCATCCCTACATTAGGATCCCACTTATAAACCATTAAAGGTTTGCTATTAACCATCCAGGGACTTTGTTCAGCAACTAAATTCATACCTTGCTCACTGTTGAACTTGAACAGCCAGTTCCCATTTCCATTATCCACAATTTCCTTAAGTCCATATCTATTCCACATTCTCCTTAAGTGGTATCTTAAAGCAGGTACTCTCATATAGTGTCCAACTAAGTGTCCACACAAAGTTAGTTCCCACTTCTTAGTTCCAATAGCAACTAATTCCTCATCAAACACTACAACTTCACCACCTAGCTCATTCATCTCAGTAGGAATAAACATCAACTTATTGGTCTCATATATTCCTGAGCTCTTAGTTGCACTAGCATATGACTTCTTAGTGAAATAATCACTCAATTTTGTCTTATTGCTAATGTCCTCAACATGAGTCTCAAGCACATCACCATTTTCATTTTCACTTATCTCTTCCACTAAAGGCTGATTATCACTATTACTCACATAAGCTGCACTTTTCTCCTTGACACTGTCAGCCCCATCAATCTTATTCACATTATCTCTTTGACCATTTGATTCATGCTTATCACTAGTATTATCATCTTTGTTCAACTCATTTTGCACATTGTTACCAACAGTTGATTCATTACCAGTCACACCATTATCAATATCCCTATCCTTCATCTTTAATTCACTAGTTTTCCCCAATTCACCCGTTTCCCCAATGCCATTATTCCCAATTTTCTCCTTAGTAACTTCCAACCCATTCCCAGCTTGTTTTTGCCCCAAATTACTAACCACATGATCGTTAAACTTCACCGGAACCCTAGGAGTCCGATTAGAGGTCCTTTGTTTCTTTTTATTCGTCATATTCAATGAAAAACAAAAGAAACACCAATCATATCGTTCTCACTGACAATACAAGTCAAATCACAAACAGGAACAAAAATTCAATTTTGACGCCAAAATCTTCAATATGGGGGATTTCTCAAAACTGGACAAAAATCTAATTCAAGCTACTCATTGTATGCGCAATGACTAGACGAATCGATTGGTGTGATCAGAATTGAAATTCATTAAGAAAATGAAGATTTTGATGAGTTATTGAAAAGGAGTAAAAACGGGAAATGGTTGGTGGTACGTGTATTGTTAATATATACAGAAATAAGAAAATCATGATCATATATGGATAGTTTTCTTAGCATAGGATATAACCATTAATTTGGATTACATTTTATATTCCATATGTTCCGTGGATTTATTTTTAGGCTATCAATTGAATGTTACATACTACATTCATGTATAAAAGCTTTTTTGTAATCCCACATCGGTAATGGAAGAATAACTTGGTAGCTTATATACTACATTCATGGGGTTTTTGTAAGTTGGTATTGATATTATGTTATTGATTATGTGATCCGCGGGTATATTGGTGTAATTAGGGGTGGTAATTCTCGACACGACACGATAAATGACACGAACCCGACACGAAGTTAAATAGGTTTGGGTTGAGGATAAACAGGTTTTGGGTCAAAAAAATGTCAACCCGCCTAACCCGTTTAATAAACGGGTCGTGTTTGGGTTGAGCAATTGTTAAACAGGTCAACACGTGAACCCGTTTGAGTATATACGCCTCTAAAAATAAAATATATAACTTGGTTTTTGTAAGTTGGTATTGATATTATGTTATTGATTATGTGATCCGCGGGTACATTGGTGTAATTAGGGGTGGCAATTCTCGACACGACACGATAAATGACACGAACCCGATACGAAGTTAAATAGGTTTGGGTTGAGGATAAACAGGTTTTGGGTCAAAAAACATGTCAACCCGCCTAACCCGTTTAATAAACGGGTCGTGTTTGGGTTGAGCAATTGTTAAACAGGTCAACACGTGAACCCGTTTGAATATATACGCCTCTAAAAATAAAATATATAACTTGGTTTTTGTAAGTTGGTATTGATATTATGTTATTGATTATGTGATCCGCGGGTACATTGGTGTAATTAGGGGTGGCAATTCTCGATACGACACGATAAATGACACGAACCCGACACGAAGTTAAATAGGTTTGGGTTGAGGATAAACAGGTTTTGGGTCAAAAAACATGTCAACCCGCCTAACCCGTTTAATAAACGGGTCGTGTTTGGGTTGAGCAATTGTTAAACAGGTCAACACGTGAACCCGTTTGAGTATATACGCCTCTAAAAATAAAATATATAACTTGGTTTTATTGTTGGATATGGATTAAATGTATATTGTTATAAACTTAGTATATAAGGGTAATTAGGGGTGGCAATTCTCGACACGACACGATAAATGACACGAACCCGACACGAAGTTAAATAGGTTTGGGTTGAGGATAAACAGGTTTGGGTCAAAAAACATGTCAACCCGCCTAACCCGTTTGATAAACGGGTCATGTTTGGGTTGAGCAATTGTTAAACAGGTCAACACGTGAACCCGTTTGAGTATATACGCCTCTAAAAATAAAATATATAACTTGGTTTTATTGTTGGATATGGATTAAATGTATATTGTTATAAACTTAGTATATAAGGGAATTACGATTATAAATCAGATTTTATTAGAATTGATGCTTATAACTCAGATATCATTGAAATTGTCGTATAGTTATTTTTATGCTATTTTTATCATATTTTAGATCGTTATATCATTTTTGCATTTAAGCAAGTTAAATCAACAAATCACCAACCTTATTCATTGTTTGACCTATTTACTTAAACAGGTTAAACGGGTCACAAACGGGTTACGCGTGTTATGCAGGTCTGGGTTAGGGTTGAGCTTCTTGACACGATTAATAAATGGGTCGTGTTTGGGTAGAGGTTATTTTAACACGCCAACCGGCGAACCCGAATAGGTCAACACGAACACGACCCGATTGCCACCCCTAGGTGTAATCAATAATTTGTATGATCCATTAACTTTTTCTTTTCCCAAAAGCTTTTGTTCATGATATTCAAAATATTTATTACATGTTATTTTTACTTTTTTCTTTTCGTAAAAGCTTTTGTTTATGATATTCAAAGTATTCATTACATGTTATTTTGAACGTTAAATCATTTCATGGTTAAAAAGCTTCTTATTTATTGGATTTAAAGCATCAAATTAATTTGTTTTTCTTGCTATTCTGTTTGACAGTGTTTTGGTGCTAGTGCCACTTCACATCGACTAACCAATGTTGTCATAAGGCGGCTTACATCATCTTTAGAGGCCTAGGTACCATGTGTTATTAGTGGGGTTTTCTCCCAAAACGTAACGTGATGGCGCCACCACAGTAGTGTGGCTCGTGTTTTCGCATCATGAGCCATCGTGACCAGCCGAGATGGTCCCGGAAAACACAACCAAATGGCGCCACCTACATACTGAGGCTCCTGTTTTCATGTTATTTTTTTTCTCATTTTCCCTTTATTTTTCCCAACAGTACCAAATAAATAGATAAATAAATAAATAAAACCCACCTTTTGATTTAAAAGGTTTGGATGTTTTGTATTTGGTGTTTGGTTTGTGTGTTTTTTAGAGTGTAAAGGGGTTTTTTATTGTTGCGTGTAATTTAAGAAATTGGGTGGACATGTTCCCGGCGAAAGCCCTGATATTTCGCCTGCGAAAGCGACGATTGTTGTAGTGGATTTTGCCATTGAAAACCTAAGAGTAAAAACAGTTTTCGACGCTTGTCATTAGCTAATCACGACACCTAACTTTATTCGAGGGGGCGTTAGACCATGTCTTTGGCTAAACAAAAATAGTACAATTACAGACTTCTTGGTTTGTAATGAAACTTCCATGACACTACAAGGTTCAGTAAATGCATTTTTTAGCCACGCTTTCATACTATGGTTAGTCGTCGAGACTTGACAAAAACTCAAGACAAGCTTCGCTCTTGAGACCCTCATGCAAAATATTCGTGTACATGAAACACAACCCTAATTCCGACTCTCATTTTTTGTTGAATGCACGTTCTAGACTATGGTAACGATACGTCGATACATGAAGTAAATCACATTACCTTTTTTTTAGCTGCTAAACACGCTATCAATCGAATATTACATACTACTAAAAAAGCATGCTAAACTCGTTGGTAAAATGTTTGGATTTAAAGAGCTATGATTCATATAAAAATGTTAAAAATGTCATGGGAAAGTTGGTGGGTAAGTAAGGAAGTTAGAGGGAGTTTTAAACGGAGATGAATAAAGAACTATGGCTTAAAAAAAAGTGAATAGTCTATATGTGTTATAAACATTTTTTGTTTTTTGGATAAAATCGTCTTTGTAATCCCACATTGGTAGTAGAGAGGAATACATGGCAACTTATATACTAAAGTCATGCTAGTTGAGTAAGTTGATAGTAATGCTATGTTAATGAGTGGATCATCAAGCGTGTGGATTAACAAAACCAAAACTACACGTGATACGATGTACTCATTAACTTGTATGATTCATTAATTTTTTTTTCAAAAGCTTTTGTTCATGATATTCAAAGTATTTATTTCATGTTATTGTGAATGTTAAATCATTTCATTATCAGTCGTTTTCAGTTGAGGAATCGAGAAACTTTTTTCGTTAAATCATTTCATGATTGGGCGTTTTTAGTTGAGGAACAGAGAAACGTTTTCTCACTTGACTCGGATAATGCTTGTGTTGGTTGGTTGGTTGGTGTTGAGCCTTATTATGCTCGTCACATTGATTTTGTTTTTGGGATTATGTAGTTACAGTTTAGATGTCGAATATAATATTAATTTGCTACTTTCGTCTTTCTCCATCCTATTTAGATGAAACCAATCTAACTTGAAACAATTATATTACTATCAGCATGATCCATAAGATAGACTACCAAATTCCTCATACAACTATTCACGATGGATAATTAGAGCATTGACCATGGAACTATTTTTGTACTCAAGTTGTTGGGTTGTTAATCGGCCCAATTCGCTGCCTCTTTTGACTCTCCTCAAACATCAAAATACCAATGCATGAAGTAAATCATATTGCCTAGTTTTTTTAGCATGCTAAATTCATTGGTAAAAAGTGTGGATTTGAAGAACTGTGAATCATGTAAACATGTTAAAAATGTCACGGGAAAGTGGTGGGGAAGTAAGGCAGTTAGAGGGAGTTCGAGTGGAGATGGATAAAAAACGATGGCTTAAAAAAAGTGAATAGTCTAGACGTGTTAGATACATTTTTTTGCTAAAAGCTTCTTTCTAATCTCATATCGGCAGTAGAATGAAATACTTGGTAGCTTATATACTCAAGTCATGTGGGTTGGGTAAGTTGATATCAATATTATGTTATTGATTATCTGATGCGCCGGTAGATTAACAAATTTACCGCTTCATTATATCATCATTAACTTGTATGATTTATTAACTTTTTCTTTTCTCAAAAGCTTTTGTTCATGATATTCAGAGTACTTATTTCATGTTATCTTTTCTCAAAAGCTTTTGTTCATGATATTCAAAGTACTTATTTCATGTTATTTTGAACGATAAATCAGTTCATGGTTAAAAAGCTTCTTATTTGTTGGACTTAAAGCATCCAATTAAAAAAAATCTTGCTACTGTTTGTAGCGTGTTTTGGTGCTTGTTACTACTTCGCATCAACCGACCAATGATGTCATTAAGGTGGCTTAAATCATTTTTACCGTATAGACTTGGTGGAAATCTTTTTAGGCACGTTTTTAGAAATGATATGCTCGCCACTTTTCCTGCTCCCTCGACTACAGTTTTTGGAACTTTTTTTCTCACTTGAATTGGATATATAATGCTGAACCAAAAAGGTGGTTTTGCTGCGTTATGTTGGATGTTGTTGAGCCTGATAATGCTCATCACATTAATTTTAGTTTGCTACTTTTGCTATTAGTCTTATTCAGATTTTTGAGTTATTGCCACTTATTTTTCCTCACACCAATTGTACGTATTTTCCATGTACATCCGCAACCAATATTGTTATTTCTTACTCAATAGTCATCACAGGTAACAGAATTTAACTGAAAGCACATAAGTTTATGAATCAACATAGGTAACATGAAAACGATTAGGAATACAGAATAATAGGTGTTCATATGATCAGATAATTAGAGCATTGACCATGGAACTATTTTTGTACTCAAGTAGTTGGGTTGCTAATCGCCCCAATTCGCTGCTTCGTTTGACTCTCCTCAAAATCACAAAGCCAATCCACACCACCGACAGAACCAACAACACAATGCATGACGTAAAGCCCAGAGCAAGAAAAGAATTCTTCAATTTCGGCTAGAGCTAGAGTTTGAGCTTGAGCTTGAGTTGGAGCCGGAGGAGAACGCCTTTAACCAACTATGACATGAATGATAATCTTGCCGTTGTTGTTTTCGATATTCCACTAATGGAATATCTAGGCCCGGTTTGGTTCAACTTTCCCACCGAGTAACCATCGTTAGACTTTGCTGCATCAACAGGGGATGGTGCGTTGCATATGATGTAATCCTCTTGCCTTATTTTAACCACCGAGCTCTTTTCAACCTCATAATCATATGCTATAAAACCAACAAAAACAACATATATAAGAACCGTGTTTTGAAATAGCTATTAACAAATAACAATGTATGCATAGACCACTTACCGATGGCGTCCCAAAAGTGTAAACGGCTCTTTTCGTTCAACTGATTACATGTTGTTGCTATTCAACTAAAAACTTATAAAAATAAGAAAATCATACTCATGGATGGATATTTGGAGTAGACTATGCATGGTAACAATGCATGAAGTAAATCATTTTGCCTAATTTTTTTAGCTGCTAAATACGCTATCAATCGAATATTAAATAGTACATACTACTAAAAAAACATGCTAAATTCATTGGTAAAAGGTGTGGATTCAAAGAAAGATGGTTTAAAGAAAGTGAATACTTTAGACGTATTAGATATATTTTTTGATAAAAGCTTCTTTCTTATCCCACATCGGTAGTAGAAAGAAAAACTTGGTAGCTTTTATACTAAAGTTATGTGTTTTTGAAAGCCGATATTAATATTGTGATATTGATAATATGAAAATTTATCATAATACAACCATCGTCCTACGAATTATCACTTTTTAGACCAGAAATAAATTTAATTCGAAAATAGACCGGGCAACTTGTACAACCCCTAACCTTAAGCCGCGTAGGGCGACTAGTCTATTTTGGTAAATATCCCTTGATAATATTAGATGTTCGACTAGCAATTTAACAAAAACACTTGCTCGCGCATGATTTGATCTCTAACTTTGTATGATTAATTAACTTTTTCATTTTTCAAAAGCTTTTGTTAATGGATAATCTACTCGTGTTATATTAGTACAGTTTTTGACGAACGCCTTTTTTTAATCCCACATCGGTAGTAGAAAAAAAAACTTGGTAGTTTATATATTAAACTCATGTGCATTAGGTAAGTTAATATAAATATTATGTTATTGATGATGTTGTAACTTGGGTCGGATTAAGAAAACTGCTCATGTTATAATCTCATCGTTAACTTGTATGATCCATTAACTTTTTCTCTTATTCAAAAACTACCCCTGTTCATGATACTCAAAAAGCTTCTTATTTTTTGTATTTAGAGCATCCAATTAATTTGTTTTTATTCCTATTGTGTTTTAGGGTGTTTTGGAGCTTGTTACCACTTCGCATTGACTGACCAATGGTGTCATAAGGTGGCTTACATCATATTACCGTTTAGACTTGTTGGAAATCTTTTTAGAAATGATATGCTCGCCACTTTTTTTTTTTGCTCCAGGGATTACATTTTTTGGTCGCTTGGATGGTGTTCATAGTTTCATTACGTACTTCCTCCTGTATTGATCGGGTATTTTCATTCGAGGAATCAGAAACTTTTTTCTCACTTGACTCGGATAATGCTAAACAAAAAAGATGGTTTTGTTGCGTTGGTTGATGTTTAGCCTTATAATGCTCATCATTGATTTTGTTCTATCAAATTATGTAATTACAGTTTATATATCGAATATAATTTTAATTTGCTACTTTAGTCCTCCGTCCTATTTAGATTTTTTATGTTTGTTAAGCACTTTATATCTATTTGATTTGGAATAGATGAAGTTTAATAATCAACATAGGTATCACAATCTAACTTGAAACAATTATATTACTATCAGCATAATCAATAAGATAAGCTACCAAAATCCTCGTAAAACTATTCACGAGTGGCGTTGTACAAGAAAACGATTAGGAATACAGAATAATAAGTTCATACGATCATATAATTAGAGCATTGGACATGGAACTATTTATGTAATCAAGTTGTTGGGTTGTTAACCGCCCCGATTCGTTGCTTCTTTTGACTCTCCTCAAAAATCACAACGCCAATCCACACCACCGACAGAACCAAAAACACAATGCATAGAATCCTTCTTTTTCGGCTAGAGTTTGAGCTTGAGCTGGAGCTGGAGGAGAACGCCTGTGACTAACTATGACATGAATGATAATCTTGTCGTTGTTGTTTTCGACTATTCCACTAATGGAATATCTAGGCCCGGCCTGGTTTTAACTTGACCACCGAGTAACCATCGCTAGACTTTGTTGCATCAACGGGGGATGGTGCATTGCATATGATGTAATCTTCTTGCCTTATTTTAACCACCAAGCTCTTTTTAACCTCATACACATATGCTATAAAACCAACATACAACAACAGTACAACAACCGTACGTGTTTTGAAATAGCTATTAACAAATAACAATGTATGTATGCCTAGATCACTTACCGATGGTTTCCAAATTCTAAATGGCTCCTTTCGTTCAACTGATTACATGTCGTTGATTCAACAACACAAGACTTAAAAGACACATAAAAACAATAGATTTTGCCTTTGAAAATCTTCGATTAAAAACTGTGTTATCCTAAGCGTGGAAATACTTTTTGGTGAACTTTGGGATTTAAAAGGCGACGTGAAATAATATAAGTAATATTATTTGAAGGTTAAAAGAAGAAAGGTGTTATCCTAAACCTTTTATTATAAGGTAACTAAAAAGATAATAATCAAATTTCGATCGAAGTACAAATTTCCTTCGTCTTATAATTCGTTTTCGAGTAAGGTATTGCACCAAATTTGTGTTTACGAGATATCCTGATGCGAGGCGAGAGCCAATATCTCCTTGTTCATTATTGAAGAAAACTGGTGCTAAAAGAGTGTGTTAGACTGTGAGTATATAATCTAAAGCTCTGATATCTTCCCTTGTCATTCCTCGAATCTCTTGTAGCTGCAACTTAATTGTGCTAGATTTGCAGAGTTTTGGGCTGATAATAATTAAATGAGAAACTGGAAAAGTTAAGGCAAAAGAAAAAAAAAATAATAAAATTTATGAGCTTAACAAGTGGTCCACAGATTGAATCGAGAGAAGAGGTGGGCTGGTTCAGGAATTGAACTTGGGTCTTCTCCTTCTCTTAGGAATACTTGACCACTCGTCCAACCCCACAAATACATCATTAACATGACTTTATTAATACCTAATATGTAGAATATTTTTCGCTCCGAAAATAAAAAAGATTTTACTTCCATATACGTGTATAAAATGAAAGATCACATAAGTATTCATATCTCAAACCAATTATCATAAGATAGCCAAGAAAAAAGTAATAGAGTTTGATCGAAAAATAAAATTCTTTTGTTTTATAGCTCTAATGTCCGCTACAGGAGAAAAAGTCTCCTCGTAATATATGCCATAAGTTTGAGTAAAACCTTGCGCAACTAGACGAGCTTTATAGATGTGTATATTGCCATCCATGTCAGTCTTAATTTTATAGAGCCACTTACTTCCAACCACCTTGGCGTTTGGAGGTAAATCGACCTCTTCCCATACTTCATGTATATAGATCTAAAAAATGAATGGAAATTGTAAATATTAAAAAAGAGAATAATTGTTGTGTTTCCACACTTTGCTAGTAATGTTATCTTTTTACGTTCAAGGATTCGGCATAATAGCCGGGACTTTGAATATTGAGGACAATATTCATTTCTAAGTGTGGGGGGAAATTCTGGCGAATTTGATCGTAAATGTACCCTTTTAGTCCCTTTTTCCCCAAAATAGCCAAATTTTAAAATTTTTTTTAGTGGAAGTACTATGTACTAAACACAGCAAATGGTAATCAGTCCGCCATGTCTAACCCACATAAGGATTGGCTAATCCAGGAGCAAACGGCTCTTGGTAAAGATATCTCAAATCCGTTGATGGTTTGCAATTTGCCCAAAATTGTATGGTATTCGACTCACCATATCTTTAATTAGTGAAGAGTTGGCTAGCCCGCAAGTTTATGGCTTGTGGTAAAGGCAGTTGGAAAACCATAATTGGTAATCGACTCACCAAAGATAATATTGATAATTTATCTAAGAGTTGGCTAGTCCAGAAGCAAACGACTTCTGGTAAAGACAAATCAAAACCGTTGAAAGCTGGTGATTTGCTCAAAATCATTTGGTTATCATTGTACCAAGGTTCTTACTTGAACTGAAACAATTGGCTACTCCAGAAGTAATGGCTTTTGGTAAAGAGATGAAATCCATTAATTTTTCATAAAAGATTGCTAGGGACTAGCAATAGTTTAGTGTGGGGGATTTGATATGTGTCTAAAAACACATATATTTTACCTTGTTTAAACCCACAAAAACAGTCAAAAACACACAAATGACTATATAAATGTTACAAATATCATTGAAATGTGTTTTTATGTGATTCAGGTACAAAAAGATTGAAAACAAGTGAAAAATGAGCAAAGTTCACAAAATTGTCATTTTCAGTCCCTGGGGTTTCACAAAATGGCAAACTAGTCCCTGAAGGTTTAAAATGTATGAAAAGTCAACTTTAGTCCTTGGGATATCAAACATGTTCACAAATCATCCCTGGATAAAAGTTTTCACAAATTGGCAACTTTTACCCCTCAAGTTACAAAAATGGCAAAATTAGTCCTTGGGTATTTAAAAAGTATAATTTATCAATTAATACCCTTGTACTATTCATAACTTACAATTTGGAACCTTTTGATAACTTTTGGGAAATTTACAATTTCACCTCCTCAAAATCCAAAATTGACACAAATGGTCCTTGTGATAACTACAAACCAAACCGGACCCTTTGTATTATAAAAACCAAGCCCAAATCCAACCCAGCCCAACTCCTTTTTAATAAATACCGGTTTGACTTCAGTCAAAACCACTCCCTCTTCTCCTTCTACCTCACATACCCCGCCAAAACCAGATACCACCCGTCCACCTCCCTGGTATTCCACCTCCACTTGCTCACCCACTCTCCCCTCTCATTCCTTCCACCTATACCAGCCCACAACTACCATTAATGCATTCCCACAACTTTACCTTCCCATGTACCATCACATACCCTGCTTTTGCTATCAACTCCACCACTTGACCTCTAAACCTACCAAACATGTCTCCTCCACCTCTACATGTGAACAAGAAGCATTAATTGCAGCAGAACTGCCTCAATCAACTAGGATCATCTCTGCTCAATCAATGGTCAAGATTGCAAGTGGGATTTGATTGGAATGCTAGTGGGAATTCAGAATGCTATAAAAGAGAGGATAAGGAAGAGAAGAAGATACCTTTGGATTAGCATAGGTCAAGTAGTTAATTAAATTTACTGCTTTCTTTTAATTACTTGTCATTTACAATTTTAATGTTGTAATCTTTCTTAAACTAGTGCAATGAACCTTTATTTTCAGTTTAAATTCAAGTATCTTTCAGTTTCAAGTTTTTGCTTAATTACCTTTAATTTTCAAGTCACTTTAAATTCTTGTTAAGTAGTTGTTTAAAGGACTCAATAAGCTCACATAAGCTCCTGACAAAGCTTTAAAGCTTTTAGAGACCTTAAAACAAGTTCAGTCTTTAAAATTCAGAAAACACTAAAAATCAAGAAAAAACAATGAAAATCCAAAAATAATCATGTGATCTTGGTGAAACTGCATGGAGCAAGGTTAATTGTGGATTGCCTTGGGTTTAGAAGCTTTGTGGAAAGCCTTAGGATGTGTTCTGTGACCATGGTTCTCAGTTTTAAGCAGGATATCACTTGTAAGCTCATTTTTACCATTTTTGCATTTTACTGTTTTAATCCTTCTCATGCTTTAATTCTTATGTTTTCATGTTTCTTTGTTGTTATTTAGTATTCTTAGAGCTTAATCTTAGGTTGTTATGTTTTGGATTTGATTGTGGTTTGATTTTGCATTTTGACTGCCATATGCTTGTTTTTGACAATTCTAGGTTTGAACATTTGTGACTACTTGTTTATGCTTAAAAGGATCCATTTTGATACTTTGGTACCCCTGGATTTGATGAAATTGGTTTATGCAATTCTTATGCCATGAAAACCTCATTTTGAGCCATTTTAAAGGTTGTTTGGATCTGATAGTGAATCTGTGTTTAAGGTTGTGTTAATGGTTGTTCTTGTTTGATATACTCTTTATATGACCTTTGCAACTCAGTGAAACCTTAATCAAATGGTGTAGCATGGTAGAAAGTCAAATTGACACTTGACAATCTCATTATGAGCACTGTGAGGTTGTTGGATCCTGTAATCTTGCATACTTATTTAAATGTTGTTTATCTGTGTTTATTTCATGTTCTTATAGCTTAATATAACATATTAAATCAGTAGTTTAAGTTCTAAATTCAGTTTAGTCAACTTTTTAGTTTTCAGTTAAAAGTCAAATTTTCCTTTTTGCAGTTTTTTGAATAAACTAGATAATTTTGTATAGGACTTAATATTAGCTTTCTAGATCTGTGCTTTTAGGATGTTTTAGTTTTGTTGCTAATCTTGCTAATTGTATTTTTGTTTATTTTTGTTTTCCATGTTTAAGTGCTTATTTCAGATTGTTTTTGCCCTGTGCACAAGTCTAGCTGTCAAGTTCATAAGCTTGCAGAAGCTTTATGACTTAGCCCTAGCTTGTGCACTTGGCTTCTTTGTGTAGCCCTTGTGGCCTTTTTATTATGTGTATGCTTGTTTTTCAGTTGTAGCTTATTAGATAGCTTAATCACTTTCACCCTTTTTGTTACAACCAAACTCACCACACAGAAGCAAACTGTGTGGTTGAGTTGTTTTCTTAAGCTTATGAAATGTTCCTCATTGACCTTGAGCTTGTGATCTTTAGCTTCATATGAGGCTAACCAATCATACTCAGTGTTTCAGTGTTTGTTGAGCTCTCATGAACTCAGTTGATAAGTTAAATAAGAGCTTGTTGTTTGCCCATTCCCAACAGTTCAATTCTTTGAATTTACACCATTACCAACAGCTCTAAGAAGCTCCTTAGTGATCATGAGCTTGTGAGATTTAGTTCCCTGTGGAGCTTATCTGCCCAACTTTTAGATCTTATGCTTAATTTTCTCCTAGCAGCTTATTTGCTAGGGCTGCAAGTAGCTTATACTTATCAGCAGTACCTTGCAATGGTTCAGCAGTATTCTGGATTCTGCTGAAATACTTACAAGCTTATTTGATGAAATCCAATACACATGCTTGTTTATACTTGTTCATTTCACTTGTACACATGTTAGTTTTTTTTACTTTCCTGTGTAGAGCTTATACCAGGCTTATTCAAGCCTTCATTCCATCCAAGTTAAGCCCAAAAAGCTTAACTGTCTAAACCATAAGCTCACACTATCACAGTCCATTTTCTTATTTATATTTATCCATTGGACTTGTGTACATCTTATTTTACCATTTGTTTCATGTATATAGCTTATTTCAAGCTTGTTATGAGCTTGAGTTCCAACAGTCAAGCCAAAAGCTTAATTGTTGGACTCATAAGCTCACAACTTGCTTATTTCTAGGTTTGTAAAGTTTTGTTTTGATTAAACATGTATAATATCAGTGTATATTTAGTTTCAGAAAAAGAAAATTCCAAAAAAGAGCTTTTTCAAATAAGTGATAGCTTCTATTTAGAAGCTTAATTGCTTATTAGCTTATTTCTGTTAATAATATATAGTTTTTATATTTTTTTCCTAGCTTCTTTTATTTATTTTAGAATCATGTAAAAAGTTTCAGATTTTTCGTTATTCATTTAATATTTTTAATAATCAATAATAATTTTTAGTAATTAATAATAGTAAATAATTCATAATAAATAGAATAATTGTGTAAAAAATACAATTTCAGTTTTAAAATTCATTTTATAATATTTTAGATTTTTCAGATTCTTTATTTCATTTATTTAAATTAATTTTAGATTTTCTTATTATTTAATTTATTATTAAATACATTTAATTCATTTTTAATTTATATTAATTAATTTAATAGTGTAAAATTTTATTTTAATTTTACAATAATTTTCTTATCTTTTTAGGATTCCAAAAATATGATTTTCACATTTGTGGGACTTATATTGGACTGAATTCATTTTTTATTTTTATACGTTTACATTTAATTTAAGTTAAACGTACGTTTGTATATCTTTTACGTTTTTAGGTTTCTGATTGCACGTTTTTAAACGACATAGCTGTGACAGAGCTATTACTATTCACATTCTTAGTGTTAGTCAATCAGATTCCTGTTTTTGTATATTCTGTATCATTTCAGCACACACAGTCGTTGTATTACAGTTTACACACCTCGTTGGGACTTAACGACCTGGGGAAACACTATACTCTCCTGATCTTCATTGCATTTGGTTCCAGGCTGTTTGAAGTTTGTTACGGTTGACCATTCACAAGTGGTCAGCTTGTGTGATAAAACCTGACGGTTTGCCACCAATCACTAGCAACGATTACTTTATTTTTAGTTGGATAGCAAAAGTAGTAACCCATAGTTTCCTTAGGGTATCCTACGAAGATACACTTTACAGATCTTTGTTGGAGTTTATCTGCTGAGTCACGTCTAACATATGCCTCGCAACCCCAGACCTTTAAATAAGACAGGTTAGGAGCTTTACCATGCCATATTTCATATGGTGTCTTATCAACCTTCTTTGTGGGAACCATATTTAGAATGCGAACAGCTATTCTAAAGCATAATCCCAAAAGGATAAAGGTAGAGTGGTAAGATTAAACATAGATCGTATCATGTCCAACTAGGGGTGATCATTCGGGCTGACCCGACCCGAACCAGAACCCGACCCGAGTCAATTCAGGTCGGGTCAATAGCTCTAACTTTATTCGAGGGGGCGTTAGACCTTTTCTCCTGTAGCTAATCACGACACCTAACTTTATTCGAGGGGGCGTTAGACCATGTCTTTGGCTAAATAAAAATAGCACACTTACTGACTTCTCGGTTTTTAATGAAACTTCCATGCTAACACTTGTAGTGGTTCAGTAAATGCATTTTTAGCCACGCTTTCATACTATGGTTAGTCATCGAGACTTGACAAAAACTCAAGACAAGCTTTCATACAATAGGGTGATCGACTCGCGATCGATCGCATAAGTCGATCGATCGATATTACAGGGGCAGCCTAAACATTAGGATGATATATCTTTTCCCTTCACAAACTTATCTTGGATACTTCGTATGAATAGATATCTCAAATCTAGAAGTAATCATGGTTAAAAAATCGGATCTACCAAAACCGAACCGGAATGAAATGTTCAATTCAGGTCCGGGTGGGTTCGGTTCGGTCCAACAAAGCATAATAGTCAGTTATACGCAAGACTGAACTAGACCGGACCGATGACCGAATAAGACAAAAAGGGTGGATTGAGGACCAGACCGAATTATGTTTGGTCCGGTTTTAATTTCGGTTCTGTCCGTCTGTCGATTATGCTCAAGTCCAATTGAATTTATGGGATCTATAATTTGTGCCTAGCATGTACGACTTCTAAGCACTTCCTTTTTCTTAGCTACTTCTAGTAGCTGATTTGCTGTTAAAATAAAAGGACTAGGCCAGTCTATTGAAACGTTCTTAGGAAGAGGACCATAAACAACCAACGAAAGCACATCAAATATTAATGCACTAATTAAGCCCATATGTAAGACTGCTCCCAATGGAGCATGAGGAGCCAAAAAATACCCATATCACACGTGAGCCTCACTGGGACGTGTTTGTGTGTTGCGTGAGACCAAGCAAAATGAAGGACGAAAGGTGAGAGCCTCACCTTATATGAAAAACGTGCAAAAGTGGGCCCGTTGTTTTTATTTTATATATTATTATATGAATTGTTAGAGTGTGGGGGATATTTACTAGGGCATGTTTGTATAAAAATAAGTATTTTAATAAAAGGTGAGGGAGTAGTAACTATTGGTGCTTTCACACAAACTCGAGACAAGCTTCGCTCTTAAGACCCTTATGCAAAATTTACATGTAACACATTGTTGAGTTTATGATATATAAAATAAAATAAAACATAAAGACATCAAGAGTACACAGCGGAAGACTTAAGATCATAACAAATAAATTAATTAACTGAAAGTATGCGTAACGTACCTCTTGCGAATATCAAATCTCTTGAGCAAAGCAAAACCACCCTCGAGCAAAGCAAACCAAAGAAGTACTAAATGGTGTAAGAATAATGTCTTACAACCACGTTCTTGTACACACGAATTAACCAACGAATCAAGCGATTGCTAGATCTAACACAAGCCCTCGTATATGCAAAAACCAAACCGAACTCCCTAACAAATGGGGTTTTCGGCCAAGCTATGCAAAAGAAAGAGAAGAGAGGAGATCTAGGTTAATTCAATGCACAAGGTGAATGAAACCCTAGACCCTACCCCTCCTTTTATACTAGAAGTAAAACTTAGAGGACAAGTTAGGGGAATTTGAGGCCTTGGAAAAGCCTATGGCCGGCCACCTATAGGAGCCCAAAGCCCATTCCATAACTTTCCAATGTTTCCATTTCTAGTCCTTCTCTTTTCCATTTTTAACGGTCGTTAGTCATTTTTCCGTTAAATACATAACGATCGTTAACCGGACTTAATGTGTAATAATTAATCGTAAACATAAACATTAATTATTAACTTTAATTCTCATTCGCTAATGTGTGCAATCCCGTGGTCACGAGTTCGAATCCGGACATTCACATGTTTGTAAATATATACATTTCCAACAGCTCCCACTTGGATATGTTTACAAAACGTGAAATGACATTGGTTAGCGTCTAGCAACACGCCAATGCCCCCAGTACAACTCGTGTATGATTTTCTGGAGAAAAACCAAGTTTGATGATCCATCATCATATTCATCCTTTTGTTTCTAATACCATGTTAATAAGAATATGGATCTCACTCATTTCTTAATTAACTATTCTGTTTCTCGCTTTATGATCTATTAAGATTACCAATTCTTCTGAACAGAAGACCTTGGGTATGGCCATACAAACATCTTAACAATCCTACGAGGGGCCCAGTAGTATTAAACTTCAAAATGAATTTGAAGGAAACAAATCCCATTTTGACTACAAGCAGGATTCATAAATTTCGCAACACTTCTGAAAACAACCCTTATAACTACCAGTTACGTGTAGCGTTAGATTGCTTCACAAAAATGCACTACATCCATGACATATCTCTTGTATCTCAAGTCAGAGGATAAATATCCATGATATACTTAATGACAAAGATCCATAAAGTATCATCATGTGGGTGGGATAAGTCCTATATTCAATTCATTGAATATCATCTGAAATTAGTCATGCTACGCATCAATATACTTTCAAGTATATTCTAACTAATACTCAGATTTGTCTTAATTCAATATCATTCTCATGTTATTGATTGACAACGGACTATTTAGAATAACTTAAGTTATTCAAGGATTTAAACATGTAAATATAGGACAACATTATAATAAATGAATAATAAACATAACAAAAATACTTTATTTCATTTCAATAATAATGTTTACAATATCCTTTTATCTAAAATACTTAGTCACAGATGGGCATGAAACTACTAGCTAAACGAAGTCCAAACTTATCAGACAAATGATTAAGTTTTTCACCAGGCAAGGCCTTCGTTAACGGATCTGCTAGGTTATCATCTGTGTGAACTTTGAGCAACTCAATTTCACCTATCTCGACTTGCTCTCGAACATAGTGATATTGTCTAGGATAGTGTCTGGTGCCCTTCATGACTCCAGGTTCATGGGCAAAAGTAATTGCAGCTGAATTGTCACAATACACTTTAATAGGATGTTCAATCGACGGCATAACACCAAGCCCCGAAACAAACTTCCTTATCCAAACAGCTTCCATGGCAGCCTCAGACGCCGCTATGTACTCACTTTCTGTAGCAGACATCGCAAGTGTTGTCTGTTTCTTACTCTTCCAATCCACAGCACCTCCATTGATGACAAAAATGTAACCCGTTTGAGACTTCGTATCATCTTTGTCACACTTCCAGGATGCATCGCAGTAACCTGTAACAGACAGTTCTGCTTCTGGATTTCCTCCATACACTATGAACATATCTCTTGTAGCCCTAAGGTACTTGAGAATATGCTTAACAGCAGTCCAGTGAATTTCACCCGGATTATGTTGATACCGACTGGTCAAGTTTTGAGCAAACGCCACATCAGGCCTTGTGCATCGTACCGCGTACATGATAGATCCTACAGCCGAAGCATAAGGAACTTTCTTCATACGCGCCACCTCTGCAGGTGTTGAAGCACAGCCTTGGCTGCTCAAACCATGATTTACTTGCATTGGCAAAAATCCCTTCTTGGAATTTTGCATATTGAATCTCTTCAATATTTTGTCAATGTAAGCACTTTGGCTTAAACCAATTAGCCGCCTTGATCTATCCCGGTAGATCTTGATTCCGAGTATATATGCTGCTTCCCCTAAATCTTTCATCGAAAAACATTTACCAAGATAGGCTTTCACCTCATTTAGACTTGGTATATGATTTCCCATGATTAATATGTCATCGACATACAGAATAAGGAAAGTAACACGACTCCCACTAGCTTTGTGATATACACATGGCTCATCAAGATTCTGAGTAAATCCAAAACTTTTGATTTCCCCATCGAATCTTTTATTCCATTGCCTTGATGCTTGCTTCAGTCCATAAATGGACCTCTTAAGCTTGCATACACGGTTAGGAAATAATGGATTCACAAACCCTTCCGGCTGCGCCATATAGATGTCTTCATCTAGACGGCCATTCAGAAAAGCGGTTTTGACATCCATTTGCCAAATCTCATAGTCATAGTGTGCAGCTATAGCTATGAGAATCCTAATAGCTCTTATGTCCGCTACAGGAGAGAATGTCTCCTCGTAGTCAACGCCATAGGTTTGAGTAAAACCTTTAGCCACCAGACGAGCCTTGTAGGTGTGTACATTGCCATCCATGTCAGTTTTCTTTTTGAAGATCCACTTACTCCCAACGACCTTAGCCTTGGGAGGAAGGTCAACTTCAATCCAGACATCATTATCTTTCATGGATTGCATTTCCCCATTCATAGCAATCTGCCATTTATCCTTTTCAGGATCAGCCATGGCAGCCTTATAGTTGGCAGGTTCATTAAGATCCCCAACCATATTTTCCTCCACCTCTACGTTTAAACATAGACGGTCAGGTGCACGTATAGTCCTTTCAGACCTACGAATGGGAACAACTTCAGGAGAAGCACCTAAGCTTTCAGGTTCTTCTTGAAGTTGGCTAGTGGTTTCAGAAGGTGTTGTATCTTCTTGATCATATTCCAGATCATATACTCTCCCACTGAGTTCTTGAGATATGAGATTCCTTTCAAGGAAATCTCCATACCTAGCCACGATGACTTTGTTCTCAGCTGGGTAGTAAAAGTAGTAACCCATAGTTTCCTTAGGGTATCCTACAAAGATACACTTAACAGATCTGGCTTGGAGCTTATCAGGTGTGTCACGTTTAACAAACGCTTCACATCCCCAGACCTTTAAGTAAGAAAAGTTGGGAGCTTTTCCAGTCCATATTTCATATGGAGTTTTAACAACCTTCTTAGTTGCAACCATATTCAAAATGCGAATAGCAGTTTCAAGGGCATAATCCCAAAAAGTAAAAGGTAGAGTCGTAAGTTCAAACATTGATCGTACCATGTCAAGTAAGGTACGATTTCTCCTTTCAGATACACCATTTTGCTGTGGAGTATAAGGAGATGTGAGCTGCTGGATAATTCCACACTCAGCTAAGTAATCTTTGAACTCTTGACTTATATACTCACCACCTCTATCGGATCGAAGAGCTTTAATCTTCTTTCCAAGTTGTAATTCTACTTCACTTTTGAAAACCTTAAATGTTTCAAAGACTTCATGTTTATGTTTAAGTAAATAAACATAACCATAACGACTGAAATCATCCGTAAAGGTTAAGAAGTAGACAGCACCACGTTTTGACACATGTCTAAGTGGACCACACACATCAGTGTGTATCAATCCAAGTAGATCAGAAGCCCTTTCCACTTGTGGTGAAAAAGGTTTCCTTGTCATCTTCCCAGCAATGCAAGACTCGCATTTGTCAAATGATTCATCATTGACCGTTTGTAAAAGCCCATCGTGTTGCAGCTTTTCCATGCGTTTCTTGCCAATATGGGCAAGGCGACAATGCCAAAGATAAGAAGAGTCACAGTTCGACTTGCTCTTCTTATTGCTAATGCTATACAACGAATTATTTTCATTGGATATACTACCATCCATATCAATTTCAAACACACCAAGAATAGGAATTGCATTAAAGTAAAAAACATTATTTAAAGAAACTGAAATTCCATAACTTGTAAAAGTGTGCACAAAACCAATATCTTTTAACAAAGAAACTGAAATGACACCCCTAACAATGGAGGGTGCATAATGACAATTATTTAGTTCTAAAATTAAGCCCGAAGGCAACACTAAATCAAAAGTCCCTATGGCTTCGACAGCTGCACGCTTTCCATTTCCAACGTACAAGTATCTCTCTCCACAGGTCAGCTTCTTCGCCCCTCTAAGTCCCTGCGATGTATTACAGATGTGAGTACCACATCCTGTATCATATATCCAGGAGTTTAACTTATGAGGAAAAGAAAATAATTCAAACATAAAAATACCTGATGAGCTAGGCACCATCTTATTTTTATTCTGAAGGCACTCATTCAGATAAACTGGACAGTTCCGCTTCCAGTGACCTGGTGAGTTGCAGTGGTGGCAAGACAAATCCTTCTTAGGATTTTCCTTTTTCTTTCCAGGGTTCTTCTTAGGAGCTGGTGGGATGACAACTTGTTTCCCCTTTCCTTTTCCTTTCCCTTTCTTATCTGCTTGCGGCTTAGGCTTATTCACCCTACCACCCTGTATAGCGAGCACAGCAGGTGTAGGAGCCTTCTTTGGCAATCTCTTCTCGTAGTCTACAAGCATTGCATGTAACTCATTCACTGTCTTCCCCGTGCAATGCATGTTAAAATTGCGGACAAAATCACCAAATCGTTCCTGATTAAGGGAATGATTGATGAGTCCGACACATACATCGTTCGAGTAACCACAGCCGAGCTTCTCCAATTGGTCCAAGTGATGTTTCATCTCAAGGACGTGGTCGGAGACAGATTTGCCAGCCTCCTGCCTGCAGCTGTGAACCTTTTCAATAAGTTCATACAGTTCAGCTGCTGGTGGCTTCTCAAACATACGTTTGAGTTCATCTAGCATGCTCATAGGCGGATAGTGCTCAAATTGTTTTTGCAATTGAGCAGACATCCCCGAAAGCATTAGACACGCCACATCATTATGCTTCTCATATTCAACACGATATGCCTCTAATTCAAGAGCAGTTGCCGTGTTGGGAGGAGCTTCAGGCAGAGGTGTAGTCAAAATTTCAACCCTTTTGGCAACACGAAGGATGATCCTAAGTGAACGATGCCAATCATTGAAATTAGGGCCAGTCAGTTTGTCCCTTCCAATCATATCTTTGAAAGCGGCACTCAGTAAGCTCATAGTGTTATCAGATTGAGCCATCTACAGAAAAAGTTCAAAAAACCATCATTAGTATTTTGATAATTTTCTTTTTCAATAAACAATTAAATACCCAAGGTTCATATTCATATAACCAATTAATATTTATTGAAAACTAGGATCCAAATTGTCATAATCTCATCACATCAGTTGATCTGTTAGTGATGAACCTTATACAGAATGGTAGAGCATTTGCTCAATTGCCAATTTCAATTGCAATTCCTAGATTTATGGGATTTACATATAGCTAATATCAATCGCCATGTAAACATGTTTTATCCCATCTTATGCCTTGAGTTTTCAGTTTTCACCGCCTAACTCAATTAAGTTGTCCAACTTAAGAAACTGCAAAATCGTCCATGCCCGTTCTCACGACACGTGGACATTTTACCCTTTGATTAAGATCTAAATCACGTTCTCACGCAAATAGAAAGTAATCTTAGGTGTTTCCGTTTCGTTGGATGGCATATAACTTAAATTTAAAGGGTAATAGTTTTGATGTTAAATCAAATATGTACAAAAATGTCATGCATTCATCTTTGTAGCATAGTTTTTATTAAAACATTTATATCTTGTTTTAATGTTTAAGTTTTTCATCATCAAACTTTAATTGAGGTATTGGGTTCACCAATCAAGGAATTAGTGTTAATTATCATCCATTATACCGTACTTTTGCATAAGTGTAAACACTTAGTGTTTCGGATAATTACCACCTAAGTGGCGCATGGAATCAACACGAATTCGCCCTTAAGATGAGCTTGCACATTTAATGACTTACTAAGTAGCTCCACTCGAACTTACAGGGGGCAGAGGACCAGGTACGTGCTAAAGCACAACCTTAGACATCCATTCAGTGTGACTGTGCGCACTTCTTTAAACCCCTTTTATTAGTTCATTCTCATGGGTGAGCCTTTCAGTCATTTGTACCAAAGTCATCAATCAATTAAACGATTATGATTACTATTCTTAAAAATACATGTTTCACCATTGTTTAGATCAGTTTATTTTTCTTGTAAAAATACCCTTGTTACAAAACACAAACAAGCAAGTATTTGAAAAAAATAAACAAATAAACAATGAATACATAACAAATAAAAGTCATGCATATCAAATAGCCACATGCAAACGGTTTTGATAAATCTTATTAATAACCAATTTTATATCTGTCAATATGCATATATTTAATTAAGACTTCCACCCGTTTTCATCTATGTACAAGGTGAACCACATGCATCGATTCATCGATTGCGTAAGTCAAAACTAAATATATACCACATAGCACATAACTGATTAAAATAATAATATTGAGGTCTTCCCCAATTTAAGATCTATCATTATTTAATGTATATCACTTAAAACATGAAAGACATACAATAAACAGATCCATGATAAAACATGCAGGTAATAACCATGGATATAAATTACACTTAACAATTAATGCAATTAAACAGAGTTACGCATATACACATAAAGTTGCATGCATCTTAGGGTTTCTAATCCAATTAAAACAAAGTTTACAAAACCCTAATTAGGGCACCAAAAAAAAACGCCCCCCCTCAAAATTAGGGTTTAGGTTTTGCAAACCCTAGATCTAAGCATACAAATAATAACACATTCATGTTTATTTTAATTATGTGTTTCAGTAATTAATTACTTGTTATACAAGGCTCGTGATGCCACTGTTGAGTTTATGATATATAAAATAAAATAAAACATTAAGACATCAAGAGTACACAGCGGAAGACTTAAGATCATAACAAATAAATTAATTAACTGAAAGTATGCGTAACGTACCTCTTGCGAATATCAAATCTCTTGAGCAAAGCAAAACCACCCTCGAGCAAAGCAAACCAAAGAAGTACTAAATGGTGTAAGAATAATGTCTTACAACCACGTTCTTGTACACACGAATTAACCAACGAATCAAGCGATTGCTAGATCTAACACAAGCCCTCGTATATGCAAAAACCAAACCGAACTCCCTAACAAATGGGGTTTTCGGCCAAGCTATGCAAAAGAAAGAGAAGAGAGGAGATCTAGGTTAATTCAATGCACAAGGTGAATGAAACCCTAGACCCTACCCCTCCTTTTATACTAGAAGTAAAACTTAGAGGACAAGTTAGGGGAATTTGAGGCCTTGGAAAAGCCTATGGCCGGCCACCTATAGGAGCCCAAAGCCCATTCCATAACTTTCCAATGTTTCCATTTCTAGTCCTTCTCTTTTCCATTTTTAACGGTCGTTAGTCATTTTTCCGTTAAATACATAACGATCGTTAACCGGACTTAATGTGTAATAATTAATCGTAAACATAAACATTAATTATTAACTTTAATTCTCATTCGCTAATGTGTGCAATCCCGTGGTCACGAGTTCGAATCCGGACATTCACATGTTTGTAAATATATACATTTCCAACACACATGCCATAATTCCGACTCTCATTGTTCTTTGAATGTACAATTACATGTTTTTGGAGCCGATGAAGATTTAGGAGAACTTGTCAAATGGTTCGAGTTCGTATATAGACGTTATAACCATGTATTAATTAAACACAAAAGGAAAATTAATAGACGCTTAATTATTAAACACATGTTAGTATATCATCAAGCCTTGCTCTTATAAAATGACATAAAGTCATTCGAATTAATTACATTGAAGATTAAAAAATAAATAAACTTAAATTGAAGTCAAAGCAGAGGAAAAAAAATAAAGTGGCTTTGTTCGAGGATTGAACTCGGGGTTTCTCCCTCTCCTTAGCAGACACATTGACCACTACACCAACCCAACAATACATCATGTATATGACTTTATTAATAGTTAACATGCAGATGATTTTTCACTGCATAAATAAAAAAGGATTTCAAAGGATAAACTTAAACAAGATCGTACGTTTTTATATCCAATTTTCATTTCTTTATTGTTTAAGCTTATATAGAACTTTCAAACTACAGTGTATGCTTCAAAAGCTTTGATAGAAGTATGTAACTTAGCTTAGATACTTCATATGAATAGATATCTCAAATGATCACGGTCCGAAGATCGGATCGACCAAACCCGAACTGGAGCGAAATGTTCGGTCCAAGTTCGGGCGGGTTTGGTCCGGTCCAACAAACCAAGACCGAACCGGACCGAGACCTGAGTATGACGAAAAGGGTCGACCGAAGACCGGACCAAAATATATTTGGTCTAGTTTCTGGGTTCGGACCGCGGTCATTTATGCTCAAATCCAATTGAATTGACTGGGTCTTTCATCTTTGATCCGTGCCTAGCATGTACGAATTCTAAGCAATTCCTTTTTCTTAGCTCTTTGCTAGTAGCCGAATAAAAATTTGTTGCTAAAAGAATAGGACTAGATCGGTCTATTGAAATGTCTCTAGGAAGAGGACCATAAACAGCCCTCTAAAGCGCATCAAAGACTCATAGATTAATTACCATGTTACACCCATATATAACATCCAAAACAACATTTTGATGTGTAAATAAAATAAACCGTGAAAGTTCGTTGTTGCCCGTATACATGTCTATATCGGTTGGTTTTGGTCAGAGCGTTTAGAAGCATATAGGGGGTGTGAGCCTTGTGATTTTTAATGTTCGTTTGGCAAGCAGCAAGTAGTTTGTCAAAATAAAAATAGTATAACATTACTGTAGGATTGAGGCTTACATGCTAACATTTGTAGTGGTTCAGTAAATGCATTTGTAGCCATGCTTTCATACTATGGTTAGTCACCAAGACTTGACAAAAACTCAAGAAAAGCTTCACTCGTTCCTCGATTCTGTTGTTGGACCTGATTAACGAGTTGAGCGTAATTTTCTAACTGGGCTGCAACTTGGGATGGATTTGCAGAGTTTTGGGCTGATAATGGACAGTTTTCTGAAATTATATATCTTGTTCTCTTGGACTTCTGTTAGTCTTATTGGTCTTCATATTAATTTTCCATAAATTTTCAACAATTTTCTTTTTGCTCACTGATTTCCTGAGAACACTTGCAAATAACAGATAACAATGTCTCGTATAGTTGAGCATATGTCAATCATGATCATTAGCAGAGATGAGGCCAATATTGAAGCGGTTGAGATTTTTCCTATTCATATTATTTGAGGAGGGTTAATCCTTGACTATTTAGGAGTCTAACCGAAGTATTTTCGTTTAAAGCATACTATAGAATCGATAGGTATACATGTAGTTGATTCAAGACTCCAAACACCCCAATCTCCAACGACGAACTCATCAGATGCTTCATTGTTTTTGATAAAAAAAAAAAAAAAAGGCTTAAAAGCCCCATAAACACCATGGATTTTGCAATTGAAAACCTAAGAGTAAAAACTGTTTTCGACGCTTGTCATTAGCTAATCACGACACCTAACTTTATTCGAGGGGGCGTTAGACCATGTCTTTGGCTAAATAAAAATAGAACACTTACTGACTTCTCGGTTTTTAATGAAACTTCCATGCTAACACTTGTAGTGGTTCAGTAAATGCATTTTTAGCCACACTTTCATACTATGGTTAGTCATCGAGACTTGACAAAAACTCAAGACAAGCTTCGCTCTTGAGACCCTCATGCAAAATATTCGTGTACATGAAACACAACCCTAATTCCGACTCTCATTTTTTGTTGAATGCACGTTCTAGACTATGGTAACGATACGTCGATACATGAAGTAAATCACATTACCTTTTTTTTAGCTGCTAAACACGCTATCAATCGAATATTACATACTACTAAAAAAGCATGCTAAATTCATTGGTAAAATGTGTGGATTTAAAGAGCTATGAATCATGTAAAAATGTTAAAAATGTCATAGGAAAGTGGTGGGGAACTAAAGAAGTTAGGGGAGTTTTAAGTGGAGATGAATAAAGAACTATGGCTTAAAAAAAAGTGAATAGTCTATATGTGTTATAAACATTTTTTTGATGAAATCGTCTTTGTAATCCCACATTGGTAGTAGAGAGGAATACATGGTAACTTATATACTAAAGTCATGCTAGTTGAGTAAGTTGATACTAATACTATGTTAATGAGTGGATCATCAAGCGTGTGGATTAACAAAACTACATCTTCGATGATCTACTCATTATATTGTATGATTCATTAATTTTTTTTTCAAAAGCTTTTGTTCATGATATTCAAAGTATTTATTTCATGTTATTGTGAATGTTAAATCATTTCATTATCAGTCGTTTTCAGTTGAGGAATCGAGAAACTTTTTTCGTTAAATCATTGCATGATTTGGCGTTTTTAGTTGAGGAACCGAGAAACGTTTTCTCACTTGACTCGGATAATGCTTGCGTTGGTTGGTTGGTGTTGAGCCTTATTATGCTCATCACATTGATTTTGTTTTTGGGATTATGTAGTTACAGTTTAGATGTCGAATATAATATTAATTTGCTACTTTCGTCTTCCTCCGTCCTGTTTAGATGAAACCAATCTAACTTGAAACAATTATATTACTATCAGCATGATCCATAAGATAGACTACCAAATTCCTCATACAGCTATTCACGATGGATAATTAGAGCATTGACCATGGAACTATTTTTCGCTGCCTCTTTTGACTCTCCTCAAACATCAAAATACCAATCCACACCACCGGCAGAACCAACAACATAATGCATGACGTAACTCCCAGAGCAAGAGTTTGAGCTGAGTTGGCGTCCCAAAAGTGTAAACGGCTCTTTTCGTTCAACTGATTACATGTTGTTGCTATTCAACTAAAAACTTATAAAAATAAGAAAATCATACTCATGGATGGATATTTGGAGTAGACTATGCATGGTAACAATGCATGAAGTAAATCATTTTGCCTAATTATTTTAGTTGCTAAATACGCTATCAATCGAATATTACATAGTACATACTACTAAAAAAGCATGATAAATTCATTGGTAAAAGGTGTGGATTCAAAGAGCGATGGCTTAAAAAAAGTGAATACTCTAGACGTGTTAGATATATTTTTTGATAGAAGCTTCTTTGTAATCCCACATCGTTAGTAGAAAGAAAAAATTGGTAGCTTTTATACTAAACTTATGTGTTTTTGAAAGCTGATATTAATATTGTGATATTGATAATATGGAAATTTATTTCAAAAATAGACCGGGCAACTTGTATAACCCCCAACCATAAGCCGTGTAGAGCGACTAGTCTATTTTGGTAAATATCCCTTGATAATATTAGATGTTCGGCTAGCAGTTTAACAAAAACACTTGCTCGCGCATGATTTGATCTCTAACTTTGTATGATTCATTAACTTTTTGGTTTTTCAAAAGCTTTTGTTAATGGATAATCTACTCGTGCTATATAAGTACATTTTTTTGACAAAAGCTTCTTTTTAATCCCACATCGGTAGTAAAAAGAAAAACTTAGTAGTTTATATATTAAACTCATGTGCGTTGGGTAAGTTAATATAAATATTATGTTATTGTTGTTTCATTTTGTGGGTGTTATTAACAAAACCACCCATGTCATGATATCATCGTTAACTTGTATGATCCATTAACTTTTTCTTTTGAGTTAATTACACAAATGGTCACTGTGGTTTGTTGGATTTCTCACTTTCAGTCACTGTACTTTTTTTTACTGATTCAATCATTGTGGTTTTTTGTTATTACGGATCCAGTCTAAATCCGTATGAAATGACCAAAAAGCCCTTGTCACCTTCTTTTTCAAATGAGTTATTTACATAAATGGTCACTCTGGTTTTCAAATGACAATTATGTTACGGCCGTTTGTCCTTTATACTAACAGTCGTTAGTAAATATCCGAAAATTTGGTTTTCTTACGTTTTCGTCTATTTTTACACCTTATCGTCCGATTTTACACGTTTTCTTCCGTTTTTACTCGTTTTCGTCTGTTTTTACACGTTTTCATCCGTTTTTACATGATTTCGTCTGTTTTTATATGTTTCGTCCGTTTTTACATGTGTTCATCTGTTTTTACACGTTTTCATTTGTTTTTGCACGTTTTGGTCCATTTCTATACGTTTTCATTCGTTTTTGAAAGTTTTTGTCTGTTTTTACACGTTTTCGTCTGTTTTTACACGTTTTCGTCTATTTTTACTCGTTTTCGTCTGTTTTTACACGTTTTCGTCTCATTTTACACCTTTTCGTCTGTTTTTTACACGTTTTCTTATATATGTATAGTTATCTTAGCATAGGATAAAACTATTAATTTAGCTTAGAGACGGTGGATGCAATTTTCGAAAATTTAGTGGACAAAATAGTCATCACAAGTTTTCACTACCCATAAAAGATTAAAAAAACGAAATAAATACCCAGAAAAGCAAAAAAAATTGTTCGCTACCAGAAAACTGGCAAGTATGATACTTTTTTTTAAAACATTGGCTCTTTTATATTCCATATGTTACGTGGATTTATTTTTAGAATATGGTAACAAACTAACAATGCATGAAGATAAATCATAATTCACATTTCTTTAGCTGTTAATTACGCTATAAAAGCATGCTAAATTAATTTGTAAAAGGTGTGGATTTAAAGAAGTGTGGCTCATGTAAACATGTTAGAAGTATCACAAGAAAGTGGTGGGGGAAGAAAGGCAGTTAAAGGGAGTTTTACACGTGTTAGATACAATTTTTGATAAAAGCTTCTTTCTAATCCCACATCGGTATTAGAAAGAAAAACTTTGTAGCTTATATACAAAAGTCATATGAGTTGGGTAAGTTGATAGTAATATTACGTTATTGATCAAGAAATGTTTGAGTTAGATTAACAAATCTACCCAGAGGCGGAGCCAGGGGGGGCTGGCGGGGTGCTCAACCACTCCCAACCAGCCAAGCATGTCCAAATTGTAGTATGAAATTCAGTCCATGTTTCGTTAAGATTTTACTTTGGCCCCTGCTAATGGCCAGAACCTGTTAACAACGTTGTTATTGAAGAACACTTTGTTGCAGAAGAACACTTTGTTGCAGTTATGCTCATCGGAAAAATCACAGTTTGTTAGAGCGCTGGCTAGTCAAAAGGGTTTATCTACTTCCGTATTTTAATATTTGTTTCTCATAAGGAATGGCCCATCTAGTTGTAAATATCGGGAGTAAATCCAGTTACTAGGCCCATTTGCGTTTGATTTTCTCTTTCATAGATAGCATTTTTAGTGGTCTTGCCAGGTGTGAAATTTTTGTTTAAATATATATATATTCTAAAACTAGGTGGAGCTTATACAGTTTTGTTCGTAACTTCGTATTTAAGTCTTTAGAATGTAAAAGAGTAACTTGCATTTTTACTTCCTTTATATTATTACTTCAGTTAGGCTAGCCCCAATAAAGGGTAATCGCCTATCGATCGAGGATAATGGCGATCGATTACCACTCGATCGAGCTGTTGTGGTTCATATCGATCGTCGCATTTTTTAGCCAATTCAATCGTGAGGCCGACCGACAAAAACAAAGTTTACGTTACATATCAAAACAAAAAAAAAAACATGTTACCGTTTAAAAAAAAAAAAAAAAAAAAAAAAAAAAAAAAAAAAAAAAAAAAAACTACCCTATAAATACACAAATCTCATTTCATATTTACACACTAAACTCACAAATCTCATTTCACACATTCTCTATTTCTTTTACACACTATGAGTTTTAATTCTTACGAGCTATTCATTGCCGATTCGACATCGGATGATGAAAACGAAGTTAGTACCGAGTTTATGATGTTTGCGGAAGAGTGATGGGAGGCTATTCAAGCCTCAGAAAAAGTCTCACGAACCCAAGTTAGTAGGGATCGTGTGGGTGCTCATAACCGTTTAGTTGATGCCTACTTCAGTGAAACCCCAAGATACGGCGATACTGCATTCCATGATCGTTTCCGTATGAGCCGACGACTATTCACACGAATTGTCCGAGATATAACCGATCATTCACCTTATTTCCAACAAACTCCTAATTGTGCAGGCGTACTTGGTATTTCTCCATTGATAAAGTGTACTTCGTCAATCCGTCAATTGGTATACGGGGTCAATGCTGATGCTCTAGACGAATACGTGCAAATGGGTGCGTCAACAATTCGTGAGTGTCTCAAAAAATTTTGTGAGGTGATAATGGAGTTATATGGTGCAGAGTATTTGCGAAAGCCGACGGTTAGTGACATTGACAAACTCTATGCTCATCACTACCAAAATCATGGGTTTCCTGGGATGATAGGAAGCATCGATTGCACAGATTGGCCGTGGGAGAATTGCACACATGCTTTAAAAGCTCAATTTTGTAGGGGTGATCACGGGCAAAGTCCTTTCATTTTATTGGAAGCGATCGCGTCCCAAGATTTATGGATTTGGCATGCGTTCTTTGGTGTCGCCGGGATGAATAACGACGTAAATGTTTTACGTGCATCGCCTCTTTTCAATGATCTCAAAACGGGGAGAGCACCGGATGTGGAATTCGTTGCTAACGGCGTGCCTTATAAACGCGGATATTATCTTGCTGATGGGATATATCCGGAATGGTCGGTTATTATGAAGTCCATTAAAAATCCAGGGGCGAATGATCACAAACGAATATTGTATAAGACGATGCACGAAGCAGCAAGAAAAGATGTGGAACGTGCTTTTGGTGTACTAAAGAAGAAGTGGCTAATGATTAAATATCCGGCTAGAGGGTTTGACAAAGAGCGTCTATCGCATATAATGTACACATGTATCATATTACATAATATGATAATTCAGGACGAACAGGAGGCGATATCTCCCGTATTCTTTCCAGCAGAGCAGCACCGTTCTTATGATCCCATAAGAACGCATGTGGAATCGTTGGAAATTACCAAGGAGATATGCAACAGAACAGCTCATCTTAGGCTCAAAGCCGATTTGGTGGAAGACATTTGGCATCGTCAGAATCAAAACTAGTTTAGTCGTTGTATTGTCGTAATGTTTTAATTTTATTTGAATTATTATGTAACGTTTTAATTATTAATGAAATTTTATTTTGTGTTAATTTTTTTTTTTTTTTTTTTTTATTATTTTTTTTAAATTGAACTTGGTCGCCCTTACTAGGGCACCTAATCGCCTGAAGGTCGCTGAAGAGAGAAAGCTGACGTGGCAGAGAAAATGAGGGGGATTGAATCCCCCTACTGGGGGCAACCTTATAAAACTTTGACTTGGTTTATAAAAATCTTTATTGTGTTATTTGGTCAGCGAAGTATTTAAATATGAACATTTGATGTTATCAAAATACACCAAAACCAATGCAAATTGAATAACTTAAACCAAAAACGTAATGTCTATCTCAAATATTCCTAGCTTGAAAATAAAAGACACAAGACGGTTCGCGTTAATAAAAACCTTGAGAACCCAATCGAAAAAAAAATCTAATTTTTAAAAAATTCTACGAAGTGTGCATACCCTATTATGAAATCTTAGCTATGACTTACGTTGTTATCCGGTCTTTGAGGGGTCATACGTATTTACTGGTTTGATCATTTGTTTGATAAATAAAACACTAAATCGTTACTAATACTACAAAATTTGAGCCCCCCTTAAGATAAAATCCTGGCTTCGTCCCTGAATCTACCCATGAGTATTGATCGGTAACTTGTATGATTCATTAACATTTTTGGTTTTCTAAAGCTTTTGTTCATGATATTCAAAGTATATATTACATGTTATTTTGAATAGGTGCTGATGTGCGAGCACTTTTCTCCACAACACTAGCTGGACGGCTCTAGGGTATCTAGTGCTCTTACCGTTTAGACTTGTTGGAAATCTTTTTAAACACGTTTTAAGAAATGATATGCTAGCCACTTTTCCTGCTTCCGCGACTAAGTGTTTGGTCGCCTGGATGGTGCTGATAGTTTCGTTACTTCCTCCTGTCTTGATTGGGCGTCACTACAAGAAATTCAAAACAATGCTTAATTTATCCAAGAAAAGCATTGGACTAACTATTGACTACTCTCTGTCAATTTTAAAGTTGTGCAAAAGAACAAAAGATCTATTCTTTGAACAGTACATTTCCAAAGAAATGTGTACTTAAAATTTGCTGCGCCTCAAAGAACAAATAAATTGATGCACACCTCACAATATCACATCGTAAATGCATATGTTACAATATGTTATGTGCACAATTATGATGTGTGCATCAATTTATTTTGTGTGAGTATCAATTCAGATAATTAAATAAGAAACTAGGACAAGTTAAGGCAAAAAGAACAAAGAATAAAAAATTATGAGTATAATAAGTGGTACACAAACTGATTAGAGAAGGAAGAGGCTTGGCTCAAGAATTGAACTTGGGGCTCGTCCTCTTCTAAAGAGTATTGTGACCACTAGCCCAACCCCACAATACGTTATTTTTATGACTTTAGTAATATTTAACATAGAGGATGTATTGAAGTTGCCAAAAACATATGGCAAATGCTGACAATAGGAGCAAGTGTTGTTGTGAACAACAAAAATTTCACAAATTTAGTTGATATTCAGACACAGTAAGAAACAAATTTCTTGATTTTCGCTTAAATGGCCAATAATAAAAGTAGCTAGTATTTGTATTTGAGATATTCTAGCCAATGGTTGGTTGTTTTAAATGATTTTTTTTAAGACATTCAATATTTGTTCACTTAAACTGTGTTCTCGAGATCTATGAACAGGAGAAAGGAAGAGAAGTGGAAAGAAACTGAGAAGTTTTGTGTTCTTGAGATTTTTTATGGGGAAGAAAGGAAGAGAACCGGAAAGAAGTGGAAGGAAGTTGTAGTTGTTTTTGTGGTATCAAATCTTCTCTCCGGTTTTGGGAGGAAGATAACTTCCCTTCTCTTCTCTTCTCTCCTTTCTCTTCTATTCTCTTCTTTTAATGATCTAACTCGAGAACTCAGCGTAAGAACTAGTTGTGCTAATAACGACTAGGGTGCTGTTAGCAAAAATAATAGATTTTTGGGGTAATACCATCAAAACATATCATATTTGTTCGAAAATACTTTTTTAATTAGCGAACTAAAAAAAAATACTCTTGTGAATACTAATGTTGACATTTTTGTCTTTATGTGAATAGTAAAAACTTGTGATGACAATTTTACCCTTCAAATTTTTGAAAATTGCATCTACCGTTCCTAGGGTAAATTATATAAATGGTCCCTGCCGTTAGAAGAAAATTGCATCCACCATTCTTATACTTTTTATTCGATTTTTTTTCCAATTTTTTTTCCGGCTTATTTTTCAAAAAAAAATATATATATATATATATATATTCGTAATTTTTTTTGTCAAAAAACTTTTTATTGTCATATTTTATACATTTTTGTCCGCTTTTATTTTTGATTTTTTTGGAAACTTTTTTTCAGCATATGTGATTTTTTTTCGGTCACATGTGAAATATAAATTTAGAAATTTTTTTGACAAGTGAAATATTTTTATCGGAAAACGTTTGTTTCTTTTTGTCACAAGAAAAAAGTTTCTAAACAAAAAAATCATGAAAAAAGTTTTCGAAAAAAATTTCTGAAAAAAAAATAAAATAGAATTTCGAAAAAAAAAATTCGGAAAAAACAAACGAAATAAAAATATTGGAAGAAAAAAGTTTTTAAAAAAAAGTTAGGGACGGTGGATACAATTTTCTCCAAACGACATGGACCAATTATGTAATTTGACTTAAGGATGTTGGATGCCATTTCGCAAATTCACAAGGATCATTTATGCAATTTGTAATGGTAAAATTGCCATACTACTCACATAAAGGCAAAAATGCCAACTTTAGTATTCGCAAGAGTATTGTGTTTAGTTCACACCTTAGAAGAGTATTTATGAACAAATATGATGCTTTTTATTGATATTATCCCTAGAATTTTTTATATTCAACCATGATCAATCACATCTATATGTTGTTGTATTCAACCACCCATGATAGTGCGGGTACCCGCGGGTCATGAGTTTTTTCGCCCGTTGCCATCCTATTTATGATATTCAACATATTTATTACATATTATTTTGAACATTAAATCATTTCATGGTTAAAAGCTTCTTGTTTGTTGGATTTAAACTATCCAATTAATTTGGATAAGCAGTTTTCAAATGGGTTTAACTATGATTTGAAAAAAAAAAGACAAAAAGTCTTTCTAGTTAAAACGCATTGAAGATACTCACAAGACATCATCACTTATATCATGTAGAAGACTTTTCACTGGAAGAATAAGAAAAGATTTCAAAGGATGGTGACTTAATTATATAAACTTTCAAACTACAGTTTTAAATATGTTCTTTTCATTTCAAACACACAATAGGTTACAGAAACTCATATGATTTAATGCAATGTATACTTCGAAAGCTTTGATAGAAGTATGTAACTTAGCTTAGATACTTCATATGAATAGATATCTCAAATGATCACGGTCCGAAGATCGGATCGACCAAACCCTGGAGCGAAATGTTCGGTCCAAGTCCAGGCGGGTTTGGTCCAGTCCAACAAACCAAGACCGAACCGGACCGGACCGATAACCGAATATGATGAAAAGAGTGGACCGATGACCGGACCGAAATGTGTTCGGTCCGCTTTCTTGGTTCGGTTATGTTTGAGGTCGATTATGCTCAAAACCAATTGAATTTATGGGATCTTTGATCCGTGCCTATCATGTACGAATTCTAACCAATTCCTTTTTCGGCTTGCTAGTAGCCAAGCCGTTAAAATAAAAGGACAAGGCCGGTTTATTGAAACGTCTCTTAGAAGAGGACCATAAACAGCCCACGGAAGCACATCAAAGATTCATAGATTACCATGAAAGTTGTTGCCCGCATAATTCCAAAAGAGACCTAGCTTGTATACATGTACAAATCGAGCGTGTTTGATGCAGAGCGTTTAGTAATATTTATGAAGGGTGAGCTTTCTGATTTTAATGCTCGTTTGACATGCAACAAGTAGTTTATATATTTTTTTCATTTGGATTTCTCATTTTTCAATACCCCATGAACTAACATATATGACCGTTGAGCATTTAAGGATTATTTTAAATATTATAATGCTACATTATCTACACTACTGAAACATTTTTATTTATAAAATAAATCCATCCACTGCTACTACTACTTTTGCCAAATACACCCGATCAACTTATCAAACAAAAATTAGTGTATGTATATCACACAGCTAAAATATATGTTCTATATCGAATATGACCTACTCAACTTCAATTCGTAAAAGCATTAGCCTCTAAGGTTTTACAAACAAGATCTAACGGTGGTGTCGAAATGAGTGACTAATGTTTTACACACTTATTTTTTTAATATCACGCAATATTAAATAGTTTTACGCGAGTTAAACACTTCATTAATGTACAAATAATTAGTTTTACGTGAGAAATTTTGTACGAACGACATATGCAAGAAGCTTTATTTGGGCTGTGAATCTCCACTGATTCAACACAATGCCAAAAAGAAAGCCCAAAAAGAATGTACAACTTTCGAAATCGAACATTGGAGCTGGAGTTGGAAGGTTTGGATCTGTTGGTGTTGAGCGCGATAGGTCTGCCGTGTCATGAATCATAATCTTGTCGCTGTTTTCAGCCTTAGTTACACTAATAGAATAATTAGGTCCGGTTTGGTTCAACTTGACCACCGAGTAACCATTGTGATACTTTGTTGTATTAACGGATGATGGTGTGTTGCATATGATGAAATCTTCTTGCTTTACTTTAACCATTAAGCTCTTGTCCGCCTCATACATGTACACTATAAAAGCAACATTAACATGCATAAGAACACGTTTTCCGTACGGCTAATTCTTATTCCGTTTTCTTAGCCAAAACACGTTTTCCGTACGGCTAGTACATTATTTATTCTTTAAATTCCATTTTTCAATTGAGAAGTACATGTCCTTTGCAAATGGAAGTGGCTGGTGGAACTAAATTATCTTAATAAGTAAATAGTGTAAACTTAAAACTAAACATTTTTATCATAGATTTAACACAATTATAAATCATTAAATAATTTATCTTAATACATATCCAAAATTTAACATAATAAAAAACTAGGGCAAATGATAAAAAAAAGTATCATACTTGCCATCATTTGCTCTTGTGGGTAGTAGGGGCAAAAATGTTCAATTGTTTAGCAAAATACCCTAAAGAGGATGAATTTGAAAGTATAATACCCTCAAAAATAAAAAATTTTGTTCGCTACACTGAAGAAGGAAGGGTGGCAAGTTTAGTACTTTTTTTAACCATTACCCCTTTAACAAACAATACTGCACAGATATATCATCAAGTCGAACACTTACCGATGGTTTCACCAAGCTGCAAACGGTTTCTTTCTTTCGATTGATTACATGTCGTTGATTAAAGACTCCAAACACCCCAAACACCCCAACCTCCATCGACGAACTCATTAGATGCATCAATGTTTTTGATAAAAAAATATATAAAAGGCTTAAAAGCCCCATAAACACCATGGATTTCGCCATTGAAAACCTAAGAGTAAAAACTGTTTTCGACGCTCGTCATCACGACACCTAACTTTATTCGAGAGGGCGTTAGACCATGTCTTTGGCATAATAAAAATAGTACACTTACTGACTTTTCGGTTTGTAATGAAACTTCCATGCTAACACTTGTAGTGGTTCAGTAAAAGCATTTTTTAGCCACGCTTTCATACTGTGGTTAGTCATCGAGACATGACAAAAACTCAATACAAGCTTCGCACTTGAGACCCTCATGCAAAATTTTCATGTACATGAAGCACATGCTTAATTCCGACTCTCATTCTTCGTTGAATGCACGTTCCGGACTATGGTAACGATACATGAAGTAAATCACATTGGCTGTTTTTTTTAGCTGCTAAATACGCTATCAATCGAATATTACATACTACTAAAAAAGCATGCTAAATTCAATGGTAAAATGTGCGGATTTAAAGAGCTATGATTCATAAGACGGAGTTTTAAACGGAGATGAATAAAGAACTATGGCTTAAAAAAAAGTGAATAGTCTATATGTGTTATAAACATTTTTTTTTGATAAAATCGTCTTTCTAATCCCACATTGTTAGTAGAGAGGAATACATGATAACTTATATACTAAAGTCATGCTGGTTGAGTAAGTTAATACTAATACTATGTTAATGAGTGAATCATCAAGCGTGTGGATTAACAAAACCACAGGTTCAATCACAGGTTCAATGAGTTAACTCATTAACTTGTATGATTCATTAATTTTTTTTCAAAAGCTTTTGTTCATGATATTCAAAGTATTTATTTCATGTTATTGTGAATGTTAAATCATTTCATTATCAGTCTTTTTCAGTTGAGGAATCGAGAAACTTTTTTCGTTAAATCATTTCATGATTGGGCGTTTTCAGTTGAGGAACAGAGAAACGTTTTCTCACTTGACTCGGATAATGCGTGCGTTGGTTTGTTGGTGTTGAGCCTTATTATGCTCGTCACATTGATTTTGTTTTTGGGATTATGTAGTTACAGTTTAGATGTCGAATATAATATTAATTTGCAACTTTCGTCTTCCTCCGTCCTATTTAGATGAAACCAATCTAACTTGAAACAATTATATTACTATCAGCATGATCCATAAGATAGACTACCAAATTCCTCATACAACTATTCACGATGGATAATTCGCTGCCTTTTTTGACTCTCCTCAAACATCAAAATACCAATCCACACCACCGGCAGAACCAACAACACAATGCATGACGTAACTCCCAGAGCGAGAGTTTGAGCTGAGTTGGAGCCGAAGGTGAACGGATTTGATCAGCTATGACATGAATGATAATCTTGTTGTTGTTGTTTTCGACTATTCCACTAATGGAATGTCTAGGCCCGGTTTGGTTCAACTTGACCATCAAGTAACCATCGCTAGACCTTGTTGCATCAATGGGTGACACTTTTCAACCTCATACACATATGCTATAAAAACAACATGTATAAGAACCGAACGTGTTTTGAAATAGCTATTAACAAATAACAATGTATGCATGCATAGATCACTTAACGATGGTGTCCCCAAATTGTTTTTTTTGTTGCATAGGATATAACTGTTAATTTGGAATAGATTTTATATTCCATATGTTCCGTGGATTTATTTCTAGACTATGGTAACAATGCTCAATGCATGAAGTAAATCATATTGCCTAGTTTTTTTAGCATGCTAAATTCATTGGTAAAAAGTGTGGATTTGAAGAACTGTGAATCATGTAAACATGTTAAAAAAGTGAATAGTCTAGACGTGTTAGATACATTTTTTTGCTAAAAGCTTCTTTCTAATCTCATATCGGTAGTAGAATGAAATACTTGGTAGTAGGGGTGGCAATTTCCGACACGACCCGAAACCCGACCTGAGACCGACACGAAAATTAGCAGGTTAGGGTTGAGGCTAATAAGTTTCGGGTCATTTTTGGGTCGACCTGATTGACCCGTTTATTAAACGGGTCAGGTTCGGGTTGAGGATAATTTAAATGGGTCGACCCGATAACCCGTTTAACTTTTTAAAAATATTAAAAATAAATATACATGTCTTAAATATTGACGTGTAACTTACACAAAATCTAAAAAATGCTACTTTGAAAGTTGAAATATGCACTTTGAAAACTCAAAAGACAATTCTTGACTTGTAACTTTACACAAAATCTGAAAATCATCATTACTACTTTACTATTGGTATTCACATCACCTCAATACTTATCTTCTACCTCATTACTACTTTATTATTAACACATTATCTCTTTTTTTTCACTTGATTCACCGATCATAGTCCATCATCGTCTTCGGCTTCCAAATATCTACTTCACCAGCTTAGGTATGGCTATTGCTTCATCTATATTTTAACTTATTTGGAATTTTCAAATGAAAAATATATCTACTACACCAACTAATGAATCTGTACGCATATTGGGTTATTATTTACTTACTTTGTACGCATATTGGGTCATTCTCATATTTCCATATAATGATCAATGGATCTTTTCACATTCATAGGTCCATAAAATAAAAGGTACTAAATTTACTATTTTCTGTTTTTTGTCTTTTTTGTAGCTAGATCATGGATAATGGTGATGCACATCCGATGAATATCGATGATGAAAGTGATGGTTCAGTTGAAGAAGTAGGAAAGCCAACTCAGTCGGAAGGTGTTGCAAGTACCTCGAGGCCAAAAAACGGAAAAGAAAACTTATCTCCAAGGTTTGGGATTATTTTGAGTTGATTGACCAAGATCCCAAAAAGCCCGACCAGCCTCTAGTTTGTAAGTGTAAAAAATGCAATAAGATTTATTCGGCAGAAAGTTATAGTGGTACTGTAAATCTAAAACGTCATCTAAAGGTATGTTTAAAAAGTACTACAAGGGATATTGGTCAATATATGATTAGTTCTAACAAGGGTGTTATAGGAGCTAGAAACTCAAACTTTAACCAGGGGAAGTTTAGGGAATTGTTGGTGCATGCGGTAGTTAGACATGACTTGCCATTTTCTTTTACAGAATATGAAGGAGTTAGAGATGTCTTTAAGTACTTAGAGCCTGATGTTACTCATATTACTAGGAACACTACAAAGGCTGATATGTTAAAGTTATATGGAGTTGAAAGTAAGAGACTTCGTGATGAGTTGCTTTGTTGTCCTAGTAGAATATGTTTAACTTCTGATGCTTGGACTTCCATTGTAACCGATAGTTATTTGAGTTTGACAGCACACTATGTTGATAAAAATTGGGTCTTACAAAAAAGAATTTTAAACTTTTCTTTCTTCCCACCTCCACACACGGGTATCGCTTTAGCTGAAAAACTCACTTGCTTGGTTAAAAGTTGGGGAATTGAAAAGAAGTTATTTTCAATCACGTTGGACAATGCTTCTGCCAATGATCTTTGCGTTGACTTACTAAAGAATCAATTTCGTTTGACAAATTCATTGGTATATGATGGTACAATGTTTCATTTAAGATGTTGTGCACATATTCTTAACTTAATTGTCCAAGATGGTTTGAAGCAAATAGATGCCGCAGTAGATAAAATTAGAGTAAGTGTGAAATATATTAAGGGTTCTCATGGAAGAAAAGTAAAGTTTCATGAATGTTGTGCTCAAACCGGTTTAGATTGCAAAAAAGCTTTAACACAAGATGTCCCTACTAGGTGGAATTCTACATATAAGATGCTTTCAAGTGCCATTTATTATCGTCCGGCCTTAGTTCACCTTAGCATGAGTGACTCAAATTATCAAAGTTGTCCATCTATGGACGAATGGGACAAGGTTGACACAATATGTGACTTACTTGAAGTTTTTTATGAAGCTACTCTTGCATTTTCTGGATCTCTTTATCCCACTTCAAATTTGTATTTTCCTAAAGTATTTCTCATTCACTTGAAGTTGGTTAAAGAGTTGCAAAGTCCACATGCTTATATGAGGAAAATAGCTGATCAAATGTGGATTAAGTTTAACAAGTATTGGGCTGATTTCAACCTTTTGTTAGCAGTAGCTGTAGTATTTGATCCTCGATATAAGTATTCATTTCTTGGGTTTAGTTATGCAAAGCTTTATGGTAAGGACTCACCACAATTGGAAAAGGTTAAAGAAGTACTTGATGGTGTTTTTGATGAATATAATCTTGCTTCAAAAAATGCAACAAGCTCGACATCTGGTGGTGGCAGTGAGATCAACTCTCAAGTGGACGAAGGAGATGGAGGCACTAGTCAAAGTATTCTCAAGGTAACATTTACAATATTTATTATAGTTTATACGTTTGTGTTATGCTAATTGGTATTTTTTTTTCTTGGTATATTAGGAGTTTGATTTATTTGATAAGACCGAATCTTTGAGCTCAACTAAAAAGCAGCGTGAACTAGATTTTTACCTAGATGAACCAAGAGCTGCAACAACATCTTCTATATGTGTACTTGACTTCTGGAAATCTCAACAATATAGATATCCTGTTTTGGCTAAGTTGGCAATGGATATCCTTTGTGTTCCTGTTTCAACAGTTGCATCCGAGTCGGCTTTTAGCCTTGGTGGAAGAATTTTGGATCAATATCGAAGTTCAATGAAGCCTCCTACTGTCGAAGCTTTGATATGCACTAGGGATTGGCTATTTTCGGAAAAAGGTAATATAAATTCTTGTTACTTCATAAGTCTATTGTTACTTCATTTGCTTGCATAAATTCTTGTTACTTCATAAGTCTACTGTTATGTTTTGTGAACCGCATAAGTCTATTGTTACTTCATTTGCTTGCATTGTAATTGAGAACTTATGCTTAATTCTTCAATCTTTTGTAATCACAGCGGTGTCACATGGTGACCTTGAAGAGGTAACTGAAAATATCATGACATTGGATATCAATAAAGATGAAGAATGATGGTTGAAGAAGTATGGCGATGTGGTGAATTGGACTTTTGGATACCTTGGTTACAGACCTGATGTTTAATTTTTAATGTATTTCAGCTTATGGTATTATGTAGTACTTTGTTAAAAACTTAGTAGTATTTCAGCTTATGTAATTTGGTTACAATATGCTCTTTGAAGCATGTTTTGAACTTTTGATATCCTGCACTTTTGCATATATGTTTAAAAAGGTAGACCTGGTTAACCCGTTTGACCTGACTAACCCGTTAACTTGTTTGACCCGTTTAATTAAACGGGTTATATGGGTCGGTTCAGGTTGAAAGTAATCAGGTTAGGGTTGAGATTAGTGACCCGTTTATATAAACAGGTCGGGTTTGGGTTGAAGGTTTCTGACCCGCGAACCCGTGAACCCGAACCCGCGAACCCGAACCCGAATTGTCACCCCTACTTGGTAGCTTATATACTCAAGTCATGTGGGATGGGTAAGTTGATATCAATATTATGTTATTGATGATGTGATGTGCCGGTAGATTAACAAATTTACCGCTTCATTATATCATCATTAACTTGTATGATTTATTAACTTTTTCTTTTCACAAAAGCTTTTGTTCATGATATTCAAAGTATTTTGTTCATGATATTCAGAGTACTTATTTCATGTTATCTTTTCTCAAAAGCTTTTGTTCATGATATTCGAAGTACTTATTTCATGTTATTTTGAACGATAAATCATTTCATGGTTAAAAAGCTTCTTATTTGTTGGACTTAAAGCATCCAATTAAAAAAAAATCTTGCTACTGTTTGTAGTGTGTTTTGGTGCTTGTTACTACTTCGCATCAACCGACCAATGATGTCATTAAGGTTGCTTAAATCATTTTTACCGTATAGGCTTGGCGGAAATCTTTTTAGGCACATTTTTAGAAATGATGTGCTCGCCACTTTTCCTGCTCCCTCGACTACAGTTTTTGGAACTTTTTTTCTCACTTGACTTGGATAATGCTGAACCAAAAAGGTGGTTTTGCTGCGTTACGTTGGATGTTGTTGAGCCTGATAATGCTCATCACATTAATTTTGTCTATCCAATTATGTAATTGCAATTTATATCGAATATAATTTTAGTTTGCTACTTTTGCTATCAGTCTTATTCAGATTTTTGAGTTATTGCCACTTATTTTTCCCCACACCAATTGTACGTATTTTCCATGTACATCCGCAACCAATATTGTTATTTCTTACTCAATAGTCATCACAGGCAACATAATTTAACTGAAAGCACATAAGTTTATGAATCAACATAGGTAACATGATAACGATTAGGAATACAGAATAATAGGTGTTCATATGATCAGATAATTAGAGCATTGGCCATGGAACTATTTCTGTACTCAAGTAGTTGGGTTGCTAATCGCCCCAATTCGCTGCTTCTTTTGACTCTCCTCAAAATCACAAAGCCAATCCACACCACCGACAGAACCAACAACGACACAATGCATGACGTAAAGCCTAGAGCAAGAAAAGAATTCTTCAATTTCGGCTAGAGCTAGAGTTTGAGCTTGAGCTTGAGTTGGAGCCGGAGGAGAACGCCTTTGACCAACTATGACATGAATGATAATCTTGCCGTTGTTGTTTTCGATATTCCACTAATGGAATATTTAGGTCCGGTTTGGTTCAAGTGTTCAACTTTCCCACCGAGTAAACATCGTTAGACTTTGCTGCATCAACAGGGGATGGTGCGTTGCATATGATGTAATCCTCTTGCCTTATTTTAACCAACGAGCTCTTTTCAACCTCATAATCATATGCTATAAAACCAACAAAAACAACATGTATAAGAACCGTGTTTTGAAATAGCTATTAACAAATAACAATGTATGCATAGACCACTTACCGATGGCGTCCCAAAAGTGTAAACGGCTCTTTTCGTTCAACTGATTACATGTTGTTGCTATTCAACTAAAAACTTATAAAAATAAGAAAATCATACTCATGGATGGATATTTGGAGTAGACTATGCATGGTAACAATGCATGAAGTAAATCATTTTGCCTAATTTTTTTAGTTGCTAAATATGCTATCAATCGAGTATTAAATAGTAAATACTACTAAAAAGCATGCTAAATTCATTGGTAAAAGGTGTGGATTCAAAGAGCAATGGCTTAAAGAAAGTGAATACTCTAGACGTGTTAGATATATTTTTTGATAAAAGCTTCTTTCTAATCCCATATCAGCAGTAGAAAGAAAAACTTGATAGCTTTTATACTAAAGTTATGTGTTTTTGAATATCTGATATTAATATTGTGATATTGATAATATGGAAATTTATCAAAATATAAGATCATAAATATTTATAATTCGAAAATAGACCGGGCAACTTGTATAAACCCATGTAATCAAAGCTTTTTTCAATGAATAAGAGCAACACGTACAAAATAACACCAAATTCTGAGTATAAACTTTGAAAATTCTGACAAATATAAAAGGTGTCAAAAATCAAAAACATAAAATGAGTATAAACTTTGAACTAGTATTGGAGGGGTGCGCCAAGCCTAAGCAGTAGTGCAACACCAAGGCGACACGTGAAGAACCCCAGCAGCAAGCTACTGTGGTGGGTTCTTCCCCCATAAAAAATAAGATTAATATCAAGTGAGCCGATGGATCACATATCAGATATTAAACTGATAAGAACAGATACTACACTTGATCTTAGCCAAAAGGCCGAGAAAAGTATGCTTATTCCATTCACAGGCCTTTGTTTATACTCAACTCCCACTTGTCAACTTGGTTCACCTAGGCGATGTGCGATGTAGAATGACTTTTCAAAAGCTTATCTGCTTGAACTTTCTTCATTCTTTGGACATGGGATTTTCAACAATATTATGTTATGAAACTGATTATGTTAAACTTCTTTTGTTAAAAGGCAAATGTGCTTGAAATTATATTGGTTTACGTTTTGAAACAACCATGGCAAGAATGTGTACACGCTGCTTCCCTTTATCCACCTCAAACTTATTAGAAAAACGACCACATGTATTTTTGAAACAAGAATTGATGATAATATGAAATTTAAAGGATGATAGAAGTTACAAATGCTGCTAAGATTGTGATGTCAAATGACAAAAAAGAAAAGAGGAGCCGGATTGGTTTGGTTGAGGACGTTCAGCAGGCTCTACGATAAAGTGTCAAATTCAAAAGAGGACTGCATAGCAAGTTACCAACAAACTATCAAATATTCACCAAGGTACTAAGGAGGTAAATCAAGTAGGATTGACTATATAGATCAAACAAATCCCTGAATTCTTGTGAACTTGGGGAAAGTCACAAGTGATCCAAAAAACTCAAGTAGGATTGATAAACAGTGGGTCCTTATTTACACGTGGGAGGTAGGCATGGTAGACGAATCACATATTAACAAGAGGGGGCACGATAGCACTCAATAAAGGAGTTAACGCTAAGCGGTGTCAATCAAGGAAGTTAATGAGCTAATAATACATCATCCACAAGGACCACAACTCAATAGGTCGTATTGGTTCATGAGCATTAGAAATTTAGTATTGCAATGCAGAAAGTTTAAACCAAGGACGGGAGGTGCACCAGCAGTTATGCAAGACCATATGAGCATTAGCAACTCAGGCAACACGTGAAGAACACAAAGCTACTATGATTGGTCTTTCCACCGAGAAAATTATGATTAATATCGAGTGACCGGATAGCTTGTATTAAAGTTTAATGATATTAAACTGATAACTATAAATTCTATCCATAAAGAATACATAATGGTATTCTATGGTATAAAGTAGGATACATATGTCTAACGGCTTATACAAACATGTATAACTAAAGACTAAATTAGATGCTCGTGTTTATGTAAGATCTCTTAGTGGTTCATATTATTAGGATATCTCACTCACTAGTGCCACGTCAATCGGTCTAACCGGCTAACATGTGGGGTGTAAATCGTGTATATAAAGGATATGAGAGCGGGGATTTGAACCTGTACATGACGTTTGAGTTACGGGTCAAACAACAATACTAAGTCAATGCTAAGTCATGGTTGCCTATGGGTCATAGAAGGATGTTAAGTCAATGTTTGTGAACCCAAAACTTGTAGAAAACAACACAAAATGCAAGTAAATCACATAAATCACTATTAAAGGATATCAGAACCCACTCGCTTGGAGCCTACATCGATCGGCCAACATGTGGAACGTAATTCGTGTAAAACCATTATTAAAGGGATATGAAAACCGAGACTTGACCCGTACATGGCGTTTGTCAGTTTGTGTTATCATATAGGATTGTTTGAAAAGTGAAGATATAAAATAAATTGCACCATAACTAGAAAGCTGGAAGGTGCTAATCTATTCGGTGGTGGCCAAGAGTTTGAAGATGAGTATGATGACTATGACTACGATGACTATGCGAAGCAGGTTTCTGATCTTCCAGGGAATTTGGATGCCTTTAATGCCATGTATGGCACCAAGCTTCAAGGACCTAGGGAGTAATTTTCTGTCGTTATGTCCTATGTTATCATTAGAGTAGTGGTTTGTTTTCTTGTTTAGAAAATAGGTAGTACCTTGTTATGTAAACTTTATGCCTATGTAACGGGCTGAGATATGGGATTTCACTCATATCCATTGTACTTAAACGTTTTTTTGGTTAATATATTTACCAGGGTGCAGGATTACTCCCCTTTACCCAAAAGAAAGCTGGAAGGTAACAAATGAGTTTAGCTTTGAATCTAATCAAGTATTTACTATGTTGCATGAGTTGGACATGTAATTAACAACTATTACTGAAGTTTTGCATATACAAAGGGGTCTTATAAAGTGATGTAGTACGTTATGTGATTAAAGGTGAAGCTCTTATTAATTATCAGTAGTCTCATAATGAAAAGTTTGGGACATAGTTTTATCAAAACTTATATTAATGACGGCTTTGAATGGTTAAGAGTTTTCTTATATGGGAAAGATCAGTTTTTGGCTTAGATGTACGTAACCAAACCGAGGTATCTAGCTCCATGATCGTTACCCTTTCTCAAGCCACCCTAAATATATCGTTAGTGAACTTTGAATCTTAATCCTATTGAGAGGTAGTTAGATGCCTTAGCAATAGACCATTAGAGCAGGATTTGGAAGGCTTGGATCTGTTGTTGGTGTTGAGCGCGATACGTCTGCTGTGACATGAATGATAATCTTGTCGCTGTTTCCGTCCCTTGTTCCACTAATAGAATAATTAGGCCCGGATTGGTTCAACTTGACCACCGAGTAACCATCGTGATACTTTGTTGCATTAACGGATGATGGTTTGTTGCATATGATGCAATCTTCTTGATTGACTTTAACCATTAAGCTCTTGTCTGCCTCATACACATACACTATAAAACCAACATTAACGTGTATAAGAAGTGCGTTTTAATCTCAGTATTTAACAAACAATAATGCATAGATATATCAAGTGGAACACTTACTGATGGTTTCACCAAGTTGTGAACGGCTTCTTTCTTTCCATTGATTACATGTCGTTGATTCAAGACTCCAAGCACCTCAACCTCCAACGACGAACTTCTTTCTTTCAATGTTCTAGATAAGAAACAAAAGACTAATTAAGAACCCTACAAACACCATAGCTCTTGCCATTGAGAACTTGTGGTTAATCCCCCTATTCACTTCTTCTTCCGTTGAATTTCTTCAATGTGAAGAGAAATTATTACCGTCACGAGAATAGCCGATGCAATAAAGAACGCAAAGCCCATAAAGTAATTTGAGAATCTTTCATCTTCACATGTTTGAGCCGGAGATGTAGCTGCTCTTGGAGTCGTTAGCTTTTGATTCACAGGAAAGTGGCAGGGAATTGAAGTAAGACAGTTAGAGACAGTTTGAGTGGAGATGAATAAAGAACCATGGCTTAAAAAAGTGAATAGTCTACACGTGTTATATACATTTGTGAAAAAAACTTCTTCCTAATCCCACATCGCTATTAAAAAGAAAAACTTGGTTGCTTATATTTTAAAGTCATGTAGGCTGAGTAAGTTGGTATTAATATTATGTTATTGGCAGAATAACATGTGGGTAAACAAAAATACTCTCATGTTATTTGATCAGTAACTTTGTATGATTCATTAACTTTTTATGTTTAAGCTATTCGAAGTACTGATTATTAACTTTTTATGTTTAAGCTATTCGAAGTACTGATTATATGTTATTTTGAACGTTGAATCATTAATCATCTAATTAATTTTTTCTTGCTATTGTTTTTAGGGTGTTTTTGTGGTTGTTACCACTTCACTGACTATTGCTGTCATAAGTTGGATTACATCATATTTACTGTCTAGACTTGCTGGAAATATTTTTAGAAATGATATGCTTACCACTTTTCATGCTCCCGCCGTCCCGCGACTACAGTTTTTGGTCGCTTTGATGGTGTTGATAGTTCATTACTTCCTCTTGTGTTGATCAGGCGTATTCAACTGAAGAACCAGGAACTTTTTTCTCGCTTGACTTGGATAATGCTCAGGGACGGACTCAAGATTTTTAGGAGGGTGTTGCACAAAAGATTTCTTGGGGGTCATGTATAGTTCTTCTTTTATCATAGTAGTAAGATTTGCACTATTAAGAATTTTGGACTAAACTAAAATCGCACTATAAAGAAAGTTACTAGCGCAAATATAGTGTTGCACACCAAAAAATGACACTTTTCGGAAAAGCTTACACTCCGTGACTTGAAATCGGGGTGTCCCGTCCCACACCCGGCTCCCATATGGGTCCGTCCCTGATAATGCTTTATATCGAATATATTTTAGTTTGCTACTTTTGTTTAGTCCTATTTAGATTGTTATTTGTCATTTTTTGTACGTATTTTCGATGTACATCCGCAATGTATGTTGTTATTTCCCACTCAATAGTCATCACAGGTAACACAATTTAACTGAAAGCACATAAGTTTATGAACTAACATAAGTAACACGATTTAACTTATATGTGTACTGTTAATGTACAGTATATACAAATTAGAAAATCATAATCATATATGGATAGTTTTCTTAGGCTGCCTAAATCCCCCTACTTTTCACTGCCACGTCAGGTTTCTTTCTCCAGCAACCTTGGTAATTAAAACGTTACATAATAATTCAAATAAAATTAAAACATTACGACAATACAACGACTAAACTAGTTTTGATTCTGACGATGCCAAATGTCTTCAACCAAATCGGCTTTGAGGCTAAGATGAGCTGTTATGTTGCATATCTCATTGGTAATTTCCAACGATTCCACATGCGTTCCAACGGTGCTGCTCTGCTGGAAAGAATACGAGAGATATCACCCGCTCTTCGTCCTGAATTATCATATTATGTAATATGATGCATGTGTACATTATATGCGATAGCCGCTCTTTGTCAAACCCTCTAGCCGGATGTTTAATCATTAGTCACTTCTTCTATAGTACACCAAAAGCACGTTCCACATCTTTTCTTGCTGCTTCGTGCATCGTCTTATACAATATTCGTTTGTGATCATTCGTCCCTGCATTTTTAATGGACTTCATAATAACCGACCATTCCGGATATATCTCATCAGCAAGATAATATCCGCGTTTATAAGGCACACCGTTAGCAACGAATTCCACATCCGGTGCTCTCCCCGTTTTGAGATCATTGAAAAGAGGTGATGCACGTAAAACATTTACGTCATTATTCATACCGGCGACACCAAAGAACGCATGCCAAATCCATAAATCTTGGGACGCGATCGCTTCCAATAAAATGAAAGGACTTTGCCCATGATCACCCCTACAAAATTGAGCTTTTAAAGCATGTGGGCAATTCTCCCACGGCCAATATGTGCAATCGATGGTTCCTATCATCCCAGGAAACCCATGACTTTGGTAGTGATGAGCATAGAGTTTGTCAATGTCACTAACCGTCGGCTTTCGCAAATACTCTGCACCATATAACTCCATTATGACCTCACAAAATTTTTGAAGACACTCACGAATTGTTGACGCACCCATTTGCACGTATTCGTCTAGAGCATCAGCATTGACCCCGTATGCCGATTGATGGATTGACGAAGTACACTTTATCAATGGAGAAATACCAAGTACGCCTGTACAATTAGGAGTTTGTTGGAAATAAGGGGAATGATCGGTTATATCTCGGACAATTCGTGTGAATAGTCGTCGGCTCATACGGAAACGATCATGGAATGTTGTATCGCCGTATGTTGGGGTCTCACTGAAGTAAGCATCCACTAAACGGTTATGAGCACCCAAACGATCCCTAGTAACAGTGTTTCGTGAGAGTTTTTGTGAGGCTTGAAAAGCCTCCCAACACTCTTCCGCAAACATCATAAACTTGGTACTGGCTTCATTTTCATCATCCGTTGACGAATCGGCAATGAATAGCTCGTAAGAATTAAAACTCATAGTGTGGACTGCCAACTCATTTACCCACTATTACTTTTTAGGGATAATAACAAAAAAATGTATCGAACTTGACCACTTTTGTCATTGTAACACAAGCCTTTTGAATTTTTGTTAATGTATGTATCCAGTCAATCTAAACTTGGCATCGTTAGTCCTTTATACTAACGGCCGTTAGCACATAACTTAAAGTCGATAGAGAATACAAAATATCTAACACATACGAAAAATTGTAAAGTCGGGGGATTTTTGAATTTGTTTGTCTACTAGTTTAGCAAAAGAATACTAAACAAGGATAACTAAAACTTGGGCATGGACCTAGCATTATACTCACTTTTTTGGGTTGTCAATCTCCCCAGGTTCTCTTCTCTGTTTTGGGCGTGTAACACAATACCTAAAAGAAAGCCCAAAAAGATATATATGAATGTATAACTTTCGCACGTTGGAGCTGGAGTTGGAAGGCTTAGATCTGTTGGAGACTTGGAGTTGAGCACATTAGGTCTGGCATTACATGAATGATAATTTTGTCGTTGTTGTTTCCAACCGAGTAACCATCGTGATACTTTGTTGCATTAACGGATGATGGTGTGTTGCATATGATAGTGTTTTGATATTTTCAAATGAGTAAAACAATGATTGAAAAAATGAGAAAAAGTCTTTCTAATTGAATTCATTGAAGATACTCACCAGAAAACCAATGATTTGAAAAAAATGTAAGAAAAAAAAAAAAAAAAAAAAAAAAGTCATTTTGGTTTTAAATGTATTGAAGATACTCACAAAAGAAACACATCTTTTTTTCTTAAATTTGTTGCTCCTCGAAGAAAAAAAAAGAAAAAAGAAAAAAAAGAAAAGGGCAGATAATTAAATGGAAAAACTTGAAACTAGGAAAAGTTAAAGCCAAGGGAAAAAATAAAAACATTTTTGAGTATAACAAGTACTCCCAGTTTTGAGATGGCAAGTGAAGTGGCTTGGTCTAGTATTGAACTTGGGACTTCCACTAACCATCCCAACACCTTGACCACTAGTCCAACACAACAATTCATCATTTATATGATTTATTAGCAGTTAACTTGTAAAACAAGATTTTTCACTAGAATACTTTTGGTGAACTTTGGGATTCAACGGCAAACTTGAAATAGTATTAGTAATATTATTTGAAGATTAAAAGAAGAAAGGTGTTATCCTAAACCTTTTATCATAAGTTAATTAAAAAGATAATAATCAAATTTCAATCCAAGTACAAATTTCCTTCGTCTTATAATTTGTTTTATAGAATAAGGAAATTCACCAAATTTGTTTTTACGAGAAATCCTGATGCGAGGCGAGAGCCAATATCTCCTTGTTTATTATTGAAGAAAAGGGTTGCTAGTAGAGTGAGTATATAATCTAAAGCTCTGATATCGTCCCTTGTCATTCCTCGATTCTCTTGTAGCTGCAACTTAATTGTGCTAGATTTGCAGAGTTTTGGGCTGATAATAATTAAATGAGAAACTGAAAAAGTCAAGGCAAAAGGAAAAAATAATAAAAATTTATGAGCTTAACAAGTGATACACAGATTGAATCGAGAGGAGAAGTGGGCTGGTTCGAGAATTGAACTTGGGTCTTCTCCTCTCTTTTCAATATTGTGACCACTAGTCTAACCCCACAACACATCATTTGAATGACTTTATTAATAGTTAACATGTAAAAGATTTTTCACTGGATAAATAAAAAAGATTTCAAAGGATATGGTAAGGAAAATAGTTCACTTAAACTACGGTTTTAAATTTCTTCTTTTCATTTTAAACATACTAGGATCGATAGGTATGCGCTTACAAAAACCATATGACTTAATACACTGTATACATAAAAGTGCAGTTTCATCTTGGTTAAATGTCAAATAGGTTACAATCGTGTTTTGTCACGTTTTAGAATTGATATGCTCACCATTTTCCCTGCTCCCACGACTACATTTTTAGGTATCTTGGATGATGTTAATAGTTTCATTACTTCCTCCCGTGTTAATTGGGCGTTTTCATTAGAGAAATCAGAAACCTTTTTCTCACTTGACTCAAATAATGCTAAACGATTAGGAATACAGAAAACTAAGTTCATACGGTCTGGAGATAAATAGAACATTGTCCGATCCATGGACCTATTTATGTACTCAAGTTGTTGGGTTGTTAACCGTGCCCCGATTGCCTCGATTCAGTGCTTCTTTTGACTCTCTTCAAAAATCAAAACGCCAATCCACACCACTGATAAAACCAACAACACAATGCATGGCATAAAGCCCAGAGCGGAAAAGACAAAATATAAGAATCCTTCATTTTTAGCAAGAGTTTGAGCTTGAGCTTGAGTAGAACGACTTTAAACTGTTATGACATGAATGTTAATCTTGTTGTGGTTGTTTTCGACTATTCCACTAATGGAATATTTAGGCCCGATTTGGTTAGTGTCGTAGCTATGTTAGTGAAGCCCCCGTGCAAAATCGTTTATGTGATAACCAAACATGATAATCAAAATTAAATTGTAACTATTAGCTTTAATTTTTATGAGTTGTTCATCATTGTCGCTCACTTGAAATAAAGTTTAACATATATCTAGAACAAAATTCCACATATCGTCAACATTTTAATGTTGAAAATAAATTTTGAGGCCACAACTATATAAAGAGGTATATAGCCCTTAAAAATTGGAGGCCATGTGCAATAGCACAGCTCGCACACCCTCGTATACGGCTCTGAGTTTGGTTCAAGTTAACCACCGAGTAACCGTCGCTAAACTTTCTTGGATCAATGGATGATGGTGCATTGCATAGGATGTGCCTTATTTTATTCACAAGCTCTTTTCAACGCCATACACATATGCTATAAAACCAACAAAAACATGTATAACAGTATGAGAACCGTGTTTTGAAATAGCTATTAACAAAAAACAATGTATGCATGCATAGATCGTTCACTGATGGTGTCCCCAAATTGTAAACGGCTCCTTTCGTTCAACTGATTACATCACGTTGATTCAACCAAAAAACTCATTAGATGCATGAATGTTGTGGATCAACAACACAAGACTTAGAAAACACATAAAAATCATCGATCTATTGACACATATAGAGATTTTTTTTAGGCTAATAACATATTAAAACATCGTACTTGTCACAAATGTCAGTTCGACGTAGCGAACAAAAAAAATAGCTCATATAGACATTAAACTTGACATCTTTGTCTTCAATTGAGTAAAATAAATTTGTGATGACCATTTTACCCTTAAATTTATAAAAATTGCATCCTTTGTCCCAAGTATATAAATATCACAATTAATCTTTTTAACTCCATTTAACACACACAACCCTCTGTAAAACATTCCTACGATGGGGATTTTTTGATCTCTGGAAAACTTCTTTGAAGGTCAAACGCAAAAGGGACTATCACCACTTTACCCAAGTGCCCTCCTAACACCATAGATCATCACGGGGTGCTCTTGGTAGTGGTTATGGATGTTGACGCGAACCAAAAAGAGATGGTCATGCTCTAATCAAGACCAGAAAGCCTATAGTCTTCCTTCCAAGATTACTCCTATAAATAGGAACTCAGTTTACAGGTTTTATCACTTTCACACATGAGCACAAATAAAAAAAATAGGGTTTCGAATGGTTAGGGTTTTCTTAAAGTGATAGAGGGGTTTTGTAATTGGTATTGAAGAGAGTACGATTTAGGTTTCAATTTGTATTAATCTCAAGAACACCACTAGTAATTTGATTTTCTTTGGTTCGGTTCTAACCCTACTCGAGCCATCTCTTGTTGTAAAATTACTTTCCCTTTCATTTGGATTCAATTATTCCAATGACTTGTTAATTTGTTTATGTCCTCATCAATTTAACATTTTTTTACTTGTACCGATTGTAAAAAAAGAAAATTTATGTGGATAAGTTAAGTGTTAGAATCACCAACTCACCCACCACGTTGATCTTCAAGATAACATTATTTAATTATTTGGACTATGGACGCAATTTTTTCAAACGACAGGGACTATTTTTGTAATTTAGCCTAGGGACGATGGATGCAATTTTCGCAAACCCACAGGGACCATTTTTGTAATTTGGAAGGGTAAAATGGTCATAATACTTAAAGGAAGACAAATATGTCAAGTTTAATGTCTAGAAGAGCTATTTTTTTTTTTGTTCGCTACGTCGAACTGACATTTGTGACAAGTATGATGCTTTAATAGGTTATTAGCCCTTATTTTTTTTAGAATTGGGGTATTATATTTTTTAGGTTGTTAACTATAGAAAGAATGCATGCACGGTGGTATGTTTTTCTTATAAAAGTTTCATTGCTGGTTCGCAAAATAACAATCGGTCCAAAAAATCTATATATGATCACTAACAATCCAAATGGCAAATAAAATCCCTTAGATGAAAAAACATTCACTTTACAATTAACGTTTAGTATACGAAGCCAATTATATAATTCGTCTTAAATATTCCACTGTATCTAATTGATTTGGAATAGATGGACCAGCTACCACTTAAGTTTATGAATCAACATAGGTAACACAATCCAACGTAAACAATTATTTAGATAAGCTACCAGATTCCTCGTAAAATAAAATGACGTTGTACGAGTAAACGATTAGGAATACGATCAGATAATTAGAGCATTGGCCACATTGGGCATGAAACTATTTCCGTACTCAAGTTGTTGAGTTGTTAATCGCCCCGATTCGCTGCATCTTTTGACTCTCTTCTAAGATCAATAAGCCAATCCACACCACCAACAGAATAAATAACACAATGCATGACGTAAAGCCCAGAGCGAAATTTTTTTTACAAGAATCCCTCACTAGAGTTAGAGTTTGAGCTGTAGGAGAATTAACACCTTTGACCAGCTATGACATGAATGATAATCTTGTCGTTGTTGTTTTCGACTATTCCATTGTTGGAATGTCTAGGCCCGGTTTGGTTCAACTTGACCATCAAGTAACCATCGCTAGACTTTGTTGCATCAATGGGTGATGATGCGTTGCATATGATGTAATCTTCTTGCCTTATTTGAACCACCAGGCTCTTTTCAACATCACACATATGCTATAAAAACAACAACATGTATGCATGCATAGATCACTTAACGATGGTGTCCCCAAATTGTTTTTTTAGCATAGGATATAACCATTAATTTGGAATATATTTTATATTCCATATGTTCCGTGGATTTATTTCTAGACTATGGTAACAATGCATGAAGTAAATCATATTGCCTAGTTTTTTTAGCATGCTAAATTCATTGGTAAAATTAAAAGTGTGGATTTGAAGAACTGTGAATCATGTAAACATGTTAAAAATGTCACAGGAATGGTGGGGAAGTAAGGCAGTTAGAGGGAGTTCCAGTGGAGATGATTAAAGAACGATGGCTTAAAAAAAGTGAATAGTCTACACGTGTTAGATACATTTTTTGCTAAAAGCTTCTTTCTAATCCCATATCGGTAGTAGAATGAAATACTTGGTAGCTTACATACTCAATTCATGCGGGATGAGTAAGTTGATATCAATATTATGTTATTGATTATGTGATGCGCGGGTATATTAACAAATACACCCAAATTTCATGTCGTCATTAACTTGTATGTTTCATTAACTTTTTCTTTTCTCAAAAGCTTTTGTTCATGATATTCAAAGTACTTATTACATGTTATTTTGAACGATAAATCATTCACGGTTAAAAAGCTTCTTATTTGTTGGGTTTAAAGCATCCAATTAAAAAAAATTCTTGCTGTTGTTTGTAGGGTGTTTTGGTGCTTGTTACCACTTCGCATCGACCGACCAATGCTGTCATAAGGTGACTTAAATCATTTTTACTGTTTCGACCTGGTGGAAATCTTTTTAGGCACATTTTTAGAAATTATATGCTCACCACTTTTTCTGACTACAATTATTGGAACTTTTTTCTCACTTGACTCGGATAATGCTAAACCGAAAAGGTGGTTTGCTGCGTTAGATGTTGTTGAGCCTGATAATGCTCATCACATTAATTTTGTTTATCCAATTATGTAATTACCATTTATATCGAATGTAATTTTAGGTTGGTACTTTTGTGAATAATCCTATTTAGATTTTCGGTTATTGCCACTTTTTTTTACCACACCAATTGTACGTATTTTCCATGTACATCCGCAACGTATATTGTTATTTCTTACTCAATAGTCATCACAGGTAGAAAAATTAACTTGAAATAGTTATATTGCCAAATTAATTCCTCACATGATAATGCACAAATGAATGGAAGAAACAATTTGGCGTTGTACAAGAAAACAATTAGAGCATAATAAGATCATACGATCAGATAATTAGAGCATTGGCCACAGAACTATTTCGGTACTCAAGTTGTTGGGTTGTCAATCGCCCCAATCCGCTGCTTCTTTTGACTCTCCTCAAAAATCACAACGCCAATCCACACCATGAACATAACCAAAAACACAATGCATGATGTAAAGCCCAAAGATAAAAAATGTAAAGTTCGATGCATTTTTTTGTCATTTGCCCAAAAGTTAAAGCAAAGGGAAAAAAATAAAAATGTTTATAAGTGATCCAGATGTTGAATTGGCCAGTGAAATGGCTTGGCTCTAGTATTGAACTTGGGGCTTCCACTAACCATCCCAACACCTTGACCACTAGTCCAAACCCACAATACATCTTCACATGACTTTATTAATATTTAACATGTAGAAGAAGATTCTTCACTGGAAAAAAAAAAGGATTTCAAATGATGGTGAGGGAAATAGTACACTTAAACAAGATACGTACGTTATTTATATCTGTTTCTCATTTCTTTATATTTCAAGCTTATATAGAACTTTCAAACTATCGTTCTGAATTTGATCTTTTCATTTCAAACATACAATAGGATCGATAGGCATGCACGTACTTACAGAAACTCATATGATTTAATGCAGTGTATACTTCGAAAGCTTTGATAGAAGTATGTAACTAATAATTAGCTTGGATACTTCATATGAATAGATATCTCAAATGATCACGGTCCGAAGATCGGATAGACCAAACCCTAACCGGAGCAAAATGTTCGGTCCCAGTCCGGGCGGGTTTGGTCCAGTCCAACAAACCAATACGAACCGGACCGAGACCTGAGTATAACGAAAAGAGTGGAGCTAGGACCGGACCGAAATATGTTCGGTCTGGTTTTTTGGTTTGGTTCTGTCTGCGATCAGTTATGCTCAAATTCAGTTTAATTGATTGGATCTTTGATCCGTGCCTAGCATGTACAAATTCTAAGCAATTCCTTTTTCTTAGCTCCTTGCTAGCAGCCGAATAAAAATTTGCTGCTAAAAGAATAAGACTAAGAAGAGGACCTTAAACAGCCCACAGAAGCACGCAAAAGATACATAGATTAATTACCATGTTACAACCATTTATAACATCCAAAACAACATTTTCATGTGTAATTAAAATAAACCGTGAAAGTTCGTTGTTGCCCGTATCAAAGCCGGCTCTTTGGGGTAGGCAGCCAAGGCCCAAGCCTAGGGCCCAACTTGTATAGGGGCCCAAAACTAGATATTTGCACCTGGTTATTTTAATTTATACTCATCAAAGCAACGTGGGCCCAAAAATTGGGATTCTTTTTATTGGTTTTTTTAATAAAAGAAATTGGGATTTGTAGTTTATGTTTATTATTGACTTTTATTTAATTTATCAACTTGAATTTTGGGGGCCTATTTTTTTCCATTTGCCTCGAGCCTCGTCTTTTTTAGGCATTCTTAGAGACGGCCCTGGCCCGTATACATGTATATATCGGTTGTGTTTGGTCAGAGCATTTAGAAGTATTTAGGAGGTGTGAGCTCTGTGATTTTTAATGCTCGTTTGGCAAGCAACAAGTAGTTTGTCAAAATAAAAATAGTATAACTACCGGCTTCTGGGTTTGTAATGTATGGCATGACATTACTGTAGGACTTACATGCTAAGACTTGTAGTGGTTCGGTAAAGCTTCTTTCATACTATGGTTAGTCACTGAGACTTGACCAAAACTGAAGACAAGCTTTGCTGTCGAAACTTGTAGTGTCATCGTCCCATATCATTCTTCGGTTCTCTTGTTGAACCCGATTAATGAGACGGACTTAATTTTCTGGTTGGACTGCAACTTGGGCTGTATTTGCAGAGTTTTGAGCAGATAATGGGCAGTTTTCTTATTCGTCTTCAAATTAATTTTTCCATTAATCTTCACCAATCTTGTTTTTCTAAATGATTTCCTAAAACCACTTACAAAAAACATATAACAATTTCTCTTAATTTATTATCCTACCTCATATTTAGAAATTACAATTGCAAGCACAAACTTATTATTTGTTTTGACCAAAATATGTATAGTTGAGCATATGCCAATCATTTGGATAACGAGTTGTTTTGATATTTTGAAATGAATAAAACCAATGATTTGAAAAAATGACAAAGTCTTTCTAGTTAAATGCATTGAAAATACTCACAAGACAAACACATCTTTTTTTCTTAAACATTTTCTTAAAAAAAGAGCAGATAATTAAATAAAAAAAACCTGAAACTAGGAAAAGTTAAAGCAAAGGGAAAAAATAAAAATGTTTATGAGTTTAATAAGTGGTTCAGGTATTAGCTTGACTAGTGAAATGGCTTGGCTCTAGTATTGAACTTGGGGCTTCCACTAACCATCCCAACACCTTGACCACTAGTCCAAACCCACAATATATCATTCGCATGACTTTATTAATATTTAACATGTAGAAGAACTTTCTTCACTGGTAAAAAAAAGGATTTCAAATGATGGAGAGGGAAATAGTACACTTAAACAAGACGCGTACATTATTTATATCTGTTTTTCATTTCTTTATATTTCAAGCTAACATAAAACTTTCAAACTAGCGTTTTAAATTTGATCTTTCCATGTTAAACATACTAGCTACGATCCATAGGTATGCATATATGCACTTGCACAAAATCATATGACAATGTGATCCATGATTTGGTTTTACGGTTAGGTAAGCTAGTATGGAATAGTAACGACATATGAAAGAAGTTTTATTGAATTATATTGACGCTGTTAGATGACACGATAGAGAATACAAAATATCTAACACATACGAAAAATTGTAAAGTCGGGGGATTTTTGAATTTGTTTGTCTGCTTGTTTGGGCTGTCAATCTCCCTCGATTCTCTTCTCTGTTTTGGGCGTGGAGTTGGAAGGCTTGGATCTGTCGAAGCTGAGCACATTAGGTCTGTCATGACATGAATGATACTCATGTCATTGTTGTTTTCAACCATTCCACTAATGGAATAATTCGGCAAGTTTGGTTCACCTTGACCACCAAGTAACCATCGTGATACTTTGTTGCATTAACGGATGATGGTTTGTTGCATATGATGCAATCTTCTTGATTTACTTTAACCATTAACCTCTTGTCCGTCTCATACCGTGTATAAAATGAAAGATCACTGAAGTACTCATATCCTAAACCAATTATCATAAGATAGCCAAGAAAAAAGCAATCAAAGTTTGATCGAAGTACAAAATTCTTTTGTCTTATAATTCGTTTTCAGTTAGGTAAATTACACCAAATTAGTATATTTAATCGACTTACAAAAGTAAATAACAAACATAATATTCACAATTACAGCCAAAAAGTATTTTTTTTTATTTCGACCAAGATATGTATAGTAGAGCATATTCAATCATTAGCGTAGATGAGACCAATATCAAAACCGTTGAGAGTTTTCTTATTTGGAAAGATGAGTTTTTGATTTAGATGTACGTAACCAAACCGACCTATCTAGCTCCATGATCGTTACCCTTTCTCAAGCCACCCTAAATATATATCGTTAGTGAACTTTGAATCTTAATCCTATTGAGAGGTATTTAGATGCCTTAGCAATAGACCATTAGAGCAGGATTTGGAAGGCTTGGATCTGTTGTTGGTGTTGAGCGCGATACGTCTACCGTGACATGAATGATAATCTTGTCGTTGTTTCCGTCCCTTGTTCCACTAATAGAATAATTAGGCCCGGATTGGTTCAACTTCACCACCGAGTAACCATCGTGATACTTTGTTGCATTAACGGATGATGGTTTGTTGCATATGATGCAATCTTCTTGATTTACTTTAACCATTAAGCTCTTGTCCGCCTCATACACATACACTATAAAATCAACATTAACTTGTATAAGAAGTGCGTTTTAATCTCAGTATTTATCAAACAATAATGCATAGATATATCATCAAGTCGAACACTTACCGATGCTTTCACCAAGTTGTAAACGGCTTCTTTCTTTCCATTGATTACATGTCGTTAATTAAGAGCCCCATAAACACCATAGCTTTTGCCATTGAGAACCTGCGGTTAAAAAAGCTGTTTTTTTTTGCTTGTAGCAATTAATTTGGAATTGATATGCTATATAATGCTCAATAATTTAGGATGGATTGTATCTCAAGCTATGGTAACAATGAGTGCATGGATTAATAAATCAAAAGTTTACTATGTTTAGCACGTATAGATCTTGCTATATATTTACCTTTTAAGGGGCGTCTTTTGGAACAAGTTTACTGAATCTTATAAAGGCTTGTGTTCTAATAATTATCTTGTTTTTAAGTTTTGTTTGTAACATTAATCTATGAGCGTTTTTTATAAGCTTAAGGTAAATGAATTGGCTTTTTTAAACGAAAAGAGCTTGTCTTTTCAAATACTCTTCAAAATATCATTGATGAACACGTAAAAGCTTAAAATGTACGTGAATTTCATTTGGTATCTTTCTATGCATTAAACTAAAAACTTCAACTCCAACTTCGGCTAATTTACCCAGACAAGCATAGTGTGATCACAAAGTACTAGTTCCGAATAGTTTTTTTAATAAAAATTGTTAACATATAGAACTTTCAAACTACAGTTTTAAATTTAATCTTTTCATTTCAAACATACTATAGAATCGATAGGTATGCATGTACTTACAACTCAAAAGCTTTGATAGAAGTATGTAACTTAGCTTGGATACTTCATATGAATAGATATCTCAAATCTAGAGCTGATCATGATCATGGTCTGAAAATCATATCGACCAAAATCGAATCGGAGCGGAATATGTGGTTCAGGTTCGGTTGGGTTCGGTCCGGTCCAACACAATGGTCAGTTATGCGCAAAATCGAACAAGATCGGAGCAGACCGAGGACCAAATATGACGAAAAGGGTGGACCGAGGACCGAACCGAACCGAAATATGTTTGGTCCGATTTCTTGGTTTGGTTCTTTCCGCGGTCGATTATGCTCTTATCCAATTGAATTTATGGGATCCTTGATCCGGGCCTAGCATGTACGAATTCTAAGCAATTCATTTTTCTTAGCTCCTTGCTAGTAGCCGATTAAAAATTTGTCGTTATATAATACTTAATGCAAATTATATAAAGGAATTGAGTTTTAAATTTATTTTTATTGGTATAAGTTTTATTAAATATTATATAATACAAACAAAAATATTTAAGATCAAAGTTGAAAAAGAAAGACTTTAAAGTCAAAACTGGACAATTAATATGGGATGGAGCTAGTAATTCGTAAAAGGTGTGGATTTAAAGAATTGTGGCTCATGTAAACATGTTAGAAGTGTCACAAGAAAGTGGTGGGGGAAGAAAGGCAGTTAGAGGGAGTTTTTACATGTGTTAGATACAATTTTTGATAAAAGCTTCTCTCTAATCCCACATTGGTATTAGAAACAAAAACTTTGTAGCTTATATACAAAAGTCATATGAGTTGGGTAAGTTGATATTAATATTATGTTATTGATCAGGAAACTTGTTTGGTAGATTAACATATCTACCCATGAATATCCTGATCGGTAACTTGTATCATTCATTAACTTTTTCGGTTTTCAAAAGCTTTCGTTCATGATATTAAAAGTATATATTACATGTTAATTTTTCATGGTTAAAAAGCTTTTTATTTGTTGGATTTAATGCATCCAAAAAAATGTTTTTCTTGCTAATGTTTTTAGTGTGTTTTTGGCACTTTTTATCACTTCGCATTGGCTAACCAATGCATATTTTTACCCTTAAGACTTGCTGGAAATCTTTTTAGGCACTTTTTTAGAAATGGTATGCGCACCACACTTTCCCTGCTCCCGTGACTACAGATTTGGGTTTCTTGGATGGTGTTGATAGTTTCATACCGAAGAGGTGGTTTTGCTGCGTTAGTTGGTGTTGAGCCTTATAATGCAGCTCATCACATTGGTTTTGTTTATCAGATTATGTGCTTACAGTTTATAATGCAGCTCATCACATTGGTGTTGACCCAATTAAACGTTTTATGAAAAATATGCAAAGTTGAATGGAATAACGCTAGCTACTTCTGAAATAACTTTATCCAGTGGCTACTTCTGAAATAACTTTATCCAGTGGCTACTTCTGAAATAACTGTATCCAGTGACGACATATATCTGATATCTCCATTTAAATTCCTCGATACCAAAACACCTTCGCAAGAAACGTAAAGAGTTTTTGCTATTGTATTGTACCGATTCACGTCACATTCACAATGGTTCGTAATTTTATATTACTATCAGCATAATCAATAAGATAATTAAGCTACCAAATTCCTCTATTCATGTACCATAAAACTATTAGGAATACAGAATAATAACTTCATACGATCATATAATTAGAGCATTGGCCATGGTACTATTTTTGTAATCAAGTTGTTGAGTTGTTAATCTCCCCAATTCGCTGCTTCTTTTGACTCTCCTCAAAAATCACAAAGCTAATCCACGCCACCGACATAATAAAAAACACAATGCATGACGTAAAGCCCAAAGCGAAAAAAACAAAATATAAGAAGCCTTCACTTTCGGCTAGAGTTTGAGTTTGAGCTTGCGCTTGAGCTTGAGCTGGAGCCTGAGGAGAATGCCTTTGACCAGCTATGACATGAATTATAATCTTGTCATTGTTGTTTTCGACTATCCCACTAATTGAATATTTAGGCCCGGTTTGCTTCAACTAGACCACCGAGTAACCGTTGTTAGACTTTGTTGCATCAACGGGGGATGGTGCATTGCAGATGATGTAATCTTCTTGTCTTATTTTAATCACCAAGCTCTTTTCAACCTCATACACATATGCTATAAAACCAACAATAAAGCACAAGGTATGGGGTGCCATTGGTGTGCCAAATGCATGCCATTCGTGAGCCAACCATACCGGAGCATCATGCCATTCATGAGCCAAACGTTTTGAGCCAATGCAATGGCTCAAGCCATTTGCATTCTTTTGTGTTTTTTTTTTTCTTTTGTTTTTTTATGTATTATGAGTGATTGGGTATTTTTAGTGAGGTATTTTATGGGACCCAATAACATGTTAGTAGTGTGTTATGAGGGAAGGGTGTTTGAGTGATTGGTGTGTTATTGAGAAAAGTATGATGTGTCATACCAATAACGTGTTATTGGTATCTCCCTCACCTTGTGCTCCCTCATGTTTAAGTATAAGAACATGTTTTGAAATAGCTATTAACAAAAAAAAATGTATGCATGCATAAATCACTTACCGATGGTGTCCCCAAATTGTAAACGGCTCGTTTCGTTCAACTGATTACATGTAGTTGATTCAACCAAAAAAACTCATTAGATGCATGAATGTTGTGGATCAGCAACACTAGACTTAGAAAACACATGAAAACCAAGGATTTTTCCATTAAAAACCTGCAATCAAAATTTGTTTGCGCCTCTAACCTTACTACGCTACCCTGATAAAAGGTCGAATTCAGCAGGACTGCAGGCACGAAATGTCGATCAAATCCGTTAAAGGAAGCCTAATCAAAGCGGGCAAACAAGAAGATCTGTTCTTGGAGCTTTAAGTCGTGTAAAAAAAAACTTGTGAGAGTAAAATGCATCAACTATAGAAACATTGCATCGACTATAGAGTAAAATGCATCGACTTAGAGATTTTTTTAGGATTGGTGTATTATATTTTCTAGTTTGTTAACTATATCAGAACAATTCATGCACGGTGGTATGATTTTGTTATAAACGTTTCGTTGTTGGTTCGCAAAATAATTCGTCTTAACTTCAATAATGATGAAGAATATCCTTCGTATTACAAATACCTTGGCATTAGCATTACAGAAAAAGGATTTGGAAATTGTAAATGCAACCGAGTTAATTCGAATAACAAAAAGGAGGCTAGAAACGATGAGAAGTGACGGATGGGAATCATTGTTCAAAGAAGTATCTACATTTTGTCACAAGTATACCGTTGCCATTCCAAAGATGGATGATGCATACGAACTTCCAGGTTTGTCAATTGTCACAACTTACACTTACAAGTATAACATAGCACTTAAATACTTAATTCAAGTATATTTTGACATATAAATAAATAACATAGAGTAGTTTTCAGGTAGACCTCGTCGTTTGGCTCATAAAGTGACACTCCTTCATCATTATAAGATTGAAATATTCAAAGCGGTGAAAGATTGGATTCTTCAGGAACTTAATAACAGGTTTGATGAGGTCACAACAGAGTTGCTAGTTTGTATGGGTTGCTTGAAACCAAACGATTCCTTTTTGGCTTTCAACAAGGATAAATTGGTTCGTTTAGCTGAACTTCAGAATTCTCAGAGTTAGATCGTGTGTACTTGGATGATGAGCTTGAGACATTCTTATTTGACATGAAATCTAATCCTAAGTGCGCTCAATTAAAAGGAATTGCACACCTTGCATCAAAACTAGTCAAGGAAAAGAAACACATTATATATCCTTTGGTCTATCGACTAATCACATTGGTTTTGGTATTACCAGTTTCGACAGCTTCAGTCGAAAGGTCATTTTCAGCAATGAAGATTGTAAAGACTCGGCTTCGCAACAAAATTGGAGATGAATGGATGAATGATTGCTTGGTTACATACATCGAAAAGGAGGTGTTCGAAAGTGTTTCCAATGACTTAATCATGCATAGATTTCAAGATATGGCAAAACGTCGTTATCAGCTACCAAATAAGTCGTAAATTTCTTTTTTTTTTTTGTTTTTTTTTTGATGGTCAACGTAATGATTGAAACTGTGGGCATTAGTTTTTGTATCTATACTCTAGTGCGCTATTATCATTACGCATTTACGTATATCTATATAGATCTGATTGAAACTGTGGGCATTGTTATTTTTTTGCATTGCTGTGATTTTTTTATGGTTTCATTTTTGCCCCCCCGAAAATTATTTTCTGGCTCCGCCCCTGGGTGGAGGAGAACGCCTTTGACCAGCTATGACATGAATGATGATCTTGTCGTTGTTGTTTTCGACTATTCCACTAATGGAATATTTAGGTCCGGTCTGGTTCAACTTTCCCACCGAGTAACCATCGTTAGACTTTGCTGCATCAACAGGGGATGGTGCGTTGCATATGATGTAATCCTCTTGCCTTATTTTAACCACCGAGCTCTTTTCAACCTCATAATCATATGCTATAAAACCAACAAAAACAACATGTATAAGAACCGTGTTTTGAAATAGCTATTAACAAATAACAATGTATGCATAGACCACTTACCGATGGCGTCCCAAAAGTGTAAACGGCTCTTTTCGTTCAACTGATTACATGTTGTTGCTATTCAACTAAAAACTTATAAAAATAAGAAAATCATACTCATGGATGGATATTTGGAATAGACTATGCATGGTAACAATGCATGAAGTAAATCATTTTGCCTAATTTTTTTAGTTGCTAAATATGCTATCAATCGAGTATTAAATAGTAAAAACTACTAAAAAGCACGCTAAATTCATTGGTAAAAGGTGTGGATTCAAAGAGCGATGGCTTAAAGTAAGTGAATACTCTAGACGTGTTAGATATATTTTTTGATAAAAGCTTCTTTCTAATCCCATATCGGCATTAGAAAGAAAAACTTGATAGCTTTTATACTAAAGTTATGTGTTTTTGAATATCTGATATTAATATTGTGATACTGATTATATGGAAATTTATCAAAATATAAGATCATAAATATTTTTTATTCGAAAATAGACCGGGCAACTTGTATAACCCATGTAATCAAAGTTTTTTCAATGAATAAGAGCAACACGTACAAAATAACACACATTTATGCCTTGAAAATTTTGACAAATATAAAAGGTGTCAAAAATCAAAAACATAAAATGAGTATAAACTTTGAACTAGTATTGGAGGGGTGCGCCAAGCTTAAGCAGTAGTGCAACGCTAAGGCGACACGTGAAGAACCCCAGCAGCAAGTGAGCCGATGGCTCACATATCAGATATTAAACTAATAAGAACAGATACTACACTTGATCTTAGCCAAAAGGCCGAGAAAGGTATGCGTATTCCATTCACAGGCCTTTGTTTTTATACTCAACTCCCACTTGTCAACTTGGTTCACCTAGGCAATGTGGGATGTAGAATGACTTTTCAAAAGCTTATCTGCTTGAACTTTCTTCATTCTTTGGACATGGGATTTTCAACAATATTATGTTATGAAACTCATTATGTTAAACTTCTTTTGTTAAAAGGCAAATGTGATTGAAATTATATTGGTTTACGTTTTGAAACAACCACGGCAAGAATGTGTACACGCTGCTTCCCTTTATCCACCTCAAACTTATTAGAAAAACGACCACATGTATTTTTGAAACAAGAATTGATGATAATATGAAATTTAAAGGATGATAGAAGTTACAAATGCTCCTAAGATTGTGATGTCAAATGACAAAAAAGAAAAGAGGAGTCGGATTGGTTTGGTTGAGGACGTTCAGCAGGCTCTACGATAAAGTGTCAAATTCAGAAGTGGACTGCATAGCAAGTTACCAACAAACTATCACATATTCACCAAGGTACTAAGGAGGTAAATCAAGTAGGATTGACTATATAGATCAAACAAATCCCTGAATTCTTGTGACCTTGGGAAAAGTCACAAGTGATCCAAAAAACTCAAGTAGGATTGATAAACACTGGGTCCTTATTTACACGTGGGAGGTAGGCATGGTAGAAGAATCACATATTAACAAGAGGGGGCGCGATAGCACTCAATAAAGGAGTTAACGCTAAGCGGTGTCAATCAAGGAAGTTAATGAGCTAATAATACATCATCCACAAGGACCACAACTCAATAGGTCGTATTGGTTCATGAGCATCAGAAACTTCGTATTGCAATGCAGAAAGTTTAAACCAAGGACGGGAGGTGCACCAGCAGTTATGCAATACCATATGAGCATTAGCAACTCAGGCAACACGTGAAGAACACAAAGCTACTATGATTGGTCTTTCCACCGAGAAAATTACGATTAATATCGAGTGACCGGATAGCTTGTATTAAAGTTTAATGATATTAAACTGATAACTATAAATTCTATCCATAAAGAATACATAATGGTATTCTATGGTATAAAGTAGGATACATATGTCTAACGGCTTATACAAACATGTATAACTAAAGACTAAATTAGATGCTCGTGTTTATGTAAGATCTCTTAGTGGTTCATATTATTAGGATATCCCACTCGCAAGTGCCACGTCAATCGGTCTAACCGGCTAACATGTGGGGTGTAAATCGTGTATTTTAAGGACATGAGAGCAGGGATTTGAACTTGTACATGCCTTGTGAGTTACAGGTCAAACTACAATATTTAGTCAATGCTAAGTCATGGTTGCCTATGGGTCATAGAAGGATGTTAAGTCAATGTTTGTGAACCCAAAACTTGTAGAAAACAACACAAAATGCAAGTAAATCACCTAAAACATTATCAAAGGATATCAGAACCCATGTACTGCTAATGAAGATTTCAATAATAACCCCTATATTATACACTATATGAAGTAGACATGTTACAATAGGCCAAACTATGCAGGGGTTGGTTTGGCTTTTTAAACCATGGATGGCTTGAAGATTAACAAGAACCATTAACCAAGATTTGGTCAACAAAGCATCAAAAGATTCTATCAAACAACTGAAAAGTAAAACATGTCGTTCCATTCGTCCATAAACATCAAAGATGAAGTACACTATAGAAAGACTAACAAAGCATACCAACTACAGTGACAGGAAGTAAAGAACGACAAACAAAGCACACCAAGTTCCTGTTGGTCCCAAAGTGTGAGTCGATATGAAATGATTTGCAAACAATGTAAACAAAGATAACTTATATATTTCGTCCAACTAAAACATCGATACATATTTGTATAACATTCGCCGCACGTTTGGAGGCTTGGAGCTTGAGTTGGAAGGCTTGGATCTGTCGAAGCTGAGCACATTAGGTCTGTCATGACATGAATGATACTCATGTCATTGTTGTTTTCAACCATTCCACTAATGGAATAATTCGGCCAGTTTGGTTCACCTTGACCACCAAGTAACCATCGTGATACTTTGTTGCATTAACGGATGATGGTTTGTTGCATATGATGCAATCTTCTTGATTTACTTTAACCATTAACCTCTTGTCCGTCTCATACAGTGTATAAAATGAAAGATCACTGAAGTACTCATATCCTAAACCAATTATCATAAGATAGCTAAGAAAAAAGTAATAAAGTTTGGTCGAAGTACAAAATTCTTTTGTCTTATAATTCGTTTTCAGTTAGGTAAATTACACCAAATTAGTATATTTAATCGACTTACAAAAGTAAATAACAAACATAATATTCACAATTACAGCCAAAAAGTATTTTTTTTTATTTCGACCAAGATATGTATAGTAGAGCATATTCAATCATTAGCGTAGATGAGACCAATATCAAAACCGTTGAGAGTTTTCTTATTTGGAAAGATGAGTTTTTGATTTAGATGTACGTAACCAAACCGACCTATCTAGCTCCATGATCGTTACCCTTTCTCAAGCCACCCTAAATATATATCGTTAGTGAACTTTGAATCTTAATCCTATTGAGAGGTATTTAGATGCCTTAGCAATAGACCATTAGAGCAGGATTTGGAAGGCTTGGATCTGTTGTTGGTGTTGAGCGCGATACGTCTACCGTGACATGAATGATAATCTTGTCGTTGTTTCCGTCCCTTGTTCCACTAATAGAATAATTAGGCCCGGATTGGTTCAACTTCACCACCGAGTAACCATCGTGATACTTTGTTGCATTAACGGATGATGGTTTGTTGCATATGATGCAATCTTCTTGATTTACTTTAACCATTAAGCTCTTGTCCGCCTCATACACATACACTATAAAATCAACATTAACTTGTATAAGAAGTGCGTTTTAATCTCAGTATTTATCAAACAATAATGCATAGATATATCATCAAGTCGAACACTTACCGATGCTTTCACCAAGTTGTAAACGGCTTCTTTCTTTCCATTGATTACATGTCGTTAATTAAGAGCCCCATAAACACCATAGCTTTTGCCATTGAGAACCTGCGGTTAAAAAAGCTGTTTTTTTTTGCTTGTAGCAATTAATTTGGAATTGATATGCTATATAATGCTCAATAATTTAGGATGGATTGTATCTCAAGCTATGGTAACAATGAGTGCATGGATTAATAAATCAAAAGTTTACTATGTTTAGCACGTATAGATCTTGCTATATATTTACCTTTTAAGGGGCGTCTTTTGGAACAAGTTTACTGAATCTTATAAAGGCTTGTGTTCTAATAATTATCTTGTTTTTAAGTTTTGTTTGTAACATTAATCTATGAGCGTTTTTTATAAGCTTAAGGTAAATGAATTGGCTTTTTTAAACGAAAAGAGCTTGTCTTTTCAAATACTCTTCAAAATATCATTGATGAACACGTAAAAGCTTAAAATGTACGTGAATTTCATTTGGTATCTTTCTATGCATTAAACTAAAAACTTCAACTCCAACTTCGGCTAATTTACCCAGACAAGCATAGTGTGATCACAAAGTACTAGTTCCGAATAGTTTTTTTAATAAAAATTGTTAACATATAGAACTTTCAAACTACAGTTTTAAATTTAATCTTTTCATTTCAAACATACTATAGAATCGATAGGTATGCATGTACTTACAACTCAAAAGCTTTGATAGAAGTATGTAACTTAGCTTGGATACTTCATATGAATAGATATCTCAAATCTAGAGCTGATCATGATCATGGTCTGAAAATCATATCGACCAAAATCGAATCGGAGCGGAATATGTGGTTCAGGTTCGGTTGGGTTCGGTCCGGTCCAACACAATGGTCAGTTATGCGCAAAATCGAACAAGATCGGAGCAGACCGAGGACCAAATATGACGAAAAGGGTGGACCGAGGACCGAACCGAACCGAAATATGTTTGGTCCGATTTCTTGGTTTGGTTCTTTCCGCGGTCGATTATGCTCTTATCCAATTGAATTTATGGGATCCTTGATCCGGGCCTAGCATGTACGAATTCTAAGCAATTCATTTTTCTTAGCTCCTTGCTAGTAGCCGATTAAAAATTTGTCGTTATATAATACTTAATGCAAATTATATAAAGGAATTGAGTTTTAAATTTATTTTTATTGGTATAAGTTTTATTAAATATTATATAATACAAACAAAAATATTTAAGATCAAAGTTGAAAAAGAAAGACTTTAAAGTCAAAACTGGACAATTAATATGGGATGGAGCTAGTAATTCGTAAAAGGTGTGGATTTAAAGAATTGTGGCTCATGTAAACATGTTAGAAGTGTCACAAGAAAGTGGTGGGGGAAGAAAGGCAGTTAGAGGGAGTTTTTACATGTGTTAGATACAATTTTTGATAAAAGCTTCTCTCTAATCCCACATTGGTATTAGAAACAAAAACTTTGTAGCTTATATACAAAAGTCATATGAGTTGGGTAAGTTGATATTAATATTATGTTATTGATCAGGAAACTTGTTTGGTAGATTAACATATCTACCCATGAATATCCTGATCGGTAACTTGTATCATTCATTAACTTTTTCGGTTTTCAAAAGCTTTCGTTCATGATATTAAAAGTATATATTACATGTTAATTTTTCATGGTTAAAAAGCTTTTTATTTGTTGGATTTAATGCATCCAAAAAAATGTTTTTCTTGCTAATGTTTTTAGTGTGTTTTTGGCACTTTTTATCACTTCGCATTGGCTAACCAATGCATATTTTTACCCTTAAGACTTGCTGGAAATCTTTTTAGGCACTTTTTTAGAAATGGTATGCGCACCACACTTTCCCTGCTCCCGTGACTACAGATTTGGGTTTCTTGGATGGTGTTGATAGTTTCATACCGAAGAGGTGGTTTTGCTGCGTTAGTTGGTGTTGAGCCTTATAATGCAGCTCATCACATTGGTTTTGTTTATCAGATTATGTGCTTACAGTTTATAATGCAGCTCATCACATTGGTGTTGACCCAATTAAACGTTTTATGAAAAATATGCAAAGTTGAATGGAATAACGCTAGCTACTTCTGAAATAACTTTATCCAGTGGCTACTTCTGAAATAACTTTATCCAGTGGCTACTTCTGAAATAACTGTATCCAGTGACGACATATATCTGATATCTCCATTTAAATTCCTCGATACCAAAACACCTTCGCAAGAAACGTAAAGAGTTTTTGCTATTGTATTGTACCGATTCACGTCACATTCACAATGGTTCGTAATTTTATATTACTATCAGCATAATCAATAAGATAATTAAGCTACCAAATTCCTCTATTCATGTACCATAAAACTATTAGGAATACAGAATAATAACTTCATACGATCATATAATTAGAGCATTGGCCATGGTACTATTTTTGTAATCAAGTTGTTGAGTTGTTAATCTCCCCAATTCGCTGCTTCTTTTGACTCTCCTCAAAAATCACAAAGCTAATCCACGCCACCGACATAATAAAAAACACAATGCATGACGTAAAGCCCAAAGCGAAAAAAACAAAATATAAGAAGCCTTCACTTTCGGCTAGAGTTTGAGTTTGAGCTTGCGCTTGAGCTTGAGCTGGAGCCTGAGGAGAATGCCTTTGACCAGCTATGACATGAATTATAATCTTGTCATTGTTGTTTTCGACTATCCCACTAATTGAATATTTAGGCCCGGTTTGCTTCAACTAGACCACCGAGTAACCGTTGTTAGACTTTGTTGCATCAACGGGGGATGGTGCATTGCAGATGATGTAATCTTCTTGTCTTATTTTAATCACCAAGCTCTTTTCAACCTCATACACATATGCTATAAAACCAACAATAAAGCACAAGGTATGGGGTGCCATTGGTGTGCCAAATGCATGCCATTCGTGAGCCAACCATACCGGAGCATCATGCCATTCATGAGCCAAACGTTTTGAGCCAATGCAATGGCTCAAGCCATTTGCATTCTTTTGTGTTTTTTTTTTTCTTTTGTTTTTTTATGTATTATGAGTGATTGGGTATTTTTAGTGAGGTATTTTATGGGACCCAATAACATGTTAGTAGTGTGTTATGAGGGAAGGGTGTTTGAGTGATTGGTGTGTTATTGAGAAAAGTATGATGTGTCATACCAATAACGTGTTATTGGTATCTCCCTCACCTTGTGCTCCCTCATGTTTAAGTATAAGAACATGTTTTGAAATAGCTATTAACAAAAAAAAATGTATGCATGCATAAATCACTTACCGATGGTGTCCCCAAATTGTAAACGGCTCGTTTCGTTCAACTGATTACATGTAGTTGATTCAACCAAAAAAACTCATTAGATGCATGAATGTTGTGGATCAGCAACACTAGACTTAGAAAACACATGAAAACCAAGGATTTTTCCATTAAAAACCTGCAATCAAAATTTGTTTGCGCCTCTAACCTTACTACGCTACCCTGATAAAAGGTCGAATTCAGCAGGACTGCAGGCACGAAATGTCGATCAAATCCGTTAAAGGAAGCCTAATCAAAGCGGGCAAACAAGAAGATCTGTTCTTGGAGCTTTAAGTCGTGTAAAAAAAAACTTGTGAGAGTAAAATGCATCAACTATAGAAACATTGCATCGACTATAGAGTAAAATGCATCGACTTAGAGATTTTTTTAGGATTGGTGTATTATATTTTCTAGTTTGTTAACTATATCAGAACAATTCATGCACGGTGGTATGATTTTGTTATAAACGTTTCGTTGTTGGTTCGCAAAATAATTCGTCTTAACTTCAATAATGATGAAGAATATCCTTCGTATTACAAATACCTTGGCATTAGCATTACAGAAAAAGGATTTGGAAATTGTAAATGCAACCGAGTTAATTCGAATAACAAAAAGGAGGCTAGAAACGATGAGAAGTGACGGATGGGAATCATTGTTCAAAGAAGTATCTACATTTTGTCACAAGTATACCGTTGCCATTCCAAAGATGGATGATGCATACGAACTTCCAGGTTTGTCAATTGTCACAACTTACACTTACAAGTATAACATAGCACTTAAATACTTAATTCAAGTATATTTTGACATATAAATAAATAACATAGAGTAGTTTTCAGGTAGACCTCGTCGTTTGGCTCATAAAGTGACACTCCTTCATCATTATAAGATTGAAATATTCAAAGCGGTGAAAGATTGGATTCTTCAGGAACTTAATAACAGGTTTGATGAGGTCACAACAGAGTTGCTAGTTTGTATGGGTTGCTTGAAACCAAACGATTCCTTTTTGGCTTTCAACAAGGATAAATTGGTTCGTTTAGCTGAACTTCAGAATTCTCAGAGTTAGATCGTGTGTACTTGGATGATGAGCTTGAGACATTCTTATTTGACATGAAATCTAATCCTAAGTGCGCTCAATTAAAAGGAATTGCACACCTTGCATCAAAACTAGTCAAGGAAAAGAAACACATTATATATCCTTTGGTCTATCGACTAATCACATTGGTTTTGGTATTACCAGTTTCGACAGCTTCAGTCGAAAGGTCATTTTCAGCAATGAAGATTGTAAAGACTCGGCTTCGCAACAAAATTGGAGATGAATGGATGAATGATTGCTTGGTTACATACATCGAAAAGGAGGTGTTCGAAAGTGTTTCCAATGACTTAATCATGCATAGATTTCAAGATATGGCAAAACGTCGTTATCAGCTACCAAATAAGTCGTAAATTTCTTTTTTTTTTTTGTTTTTTTTTTTGATGGTCAACGTAATGATTGAAACTGTGGGCATTAGTTTTTGTATCTATACTCTAGTGCGCTATTATCATTACGCATTTACGTATATCTATATAGATCTGATTGAAACTGTGGGCATTGTTATTTTTTTGCATTGCTGTGATTTTTTTATGGTTTCATTTTTGCCCCCCCGAAAATTATTTTCTGGCTCCGCCCCTGGGTGGAGGAGAACGCCTTTGACCAGCTATGACATGAATGATGATCTTGTCGTTGTTGTTTTCGACTATTCCACTAATGGAATATTTAGGTCCGGTCTGGTTCAACTTTCCCACCGAGTAACCATCGTTAGACTTTGCTGCATCAACAGGGGATGGTGCGTTGCATATGATGTAATCCTCTTGCCTTATTTTAACCACCGAGCTCTTTTCAACCTCATAATCATATGCTATAAAACCAACAAAAACAACATGTATAAGAACCGTGTTTTGAAATAGCTATTAACAAATAACAATGTATGCATAGACCACTTACCGATGGCGTCCCAAAAGTGTAAACGGCTCTTTTCGTTCAACTGATTACATGTTGTTGCTATTCAACTAAAAACTTATAAAAATAAGAAAATCATACTCATGGATGGATATTTGGAATAGACTATGCATGGTAACAATGCATGAAGTAAATCATTTTGCCTAATTTTTTTAGTTGCTAAATATGCTATCAATCGAGTATTAAATAGTAAAAACTACTAAAAAGCACGCTAAATTCATTGGTAAAAGGTGTGGATTCAAAGAGCGATGGCTTAAAGTAAGTGAATACTCTAGACGTGTTAGATATATTTTTTGATAAAAGCTTCTTTCTAATCCCATATCGGCATTAGAAAGAAAAACTTGATAGCTTTTATACTAAAGTTATGTGTTTTTGAATATCTGATATTAATATTGTGATACTGATTATATGGAAATTTATCAAAATATAAGATCATAAATATTTTTTATTCGAAAATAGACCGGGCAACTTGTATAACCCATGTAATCAAAGTTTTTTCAATGAATAAGAGCAACACGTACAAAATAACACACATTTATGCCTTGAAAATTTTGACAAATATAAAAGGTGTCAAAAATCAAAAACATAAAATGAGTATAAACTTTGAACTAGTATTGGAGGGGTGCGCCAAGCTTAAGCAGTAGTGCAACGCTAAGGCGACACGTGAAGAACCCCAGCAGCAAGTGAGCCGATGGCTCACATATCAGATATTAAACTAATAAGAACAGATACTACACTTGATCTTAGCCAAAAGGCCGAGAAAGGTATGCGTATTCCATTCACAGGCCTTTGTTTTTATACTCAACTCCCACTTGTCAACTTGGTTCACCTAGGCAATGTGGGATGTAGAATGACTTTTCAAAAGCTTATCTGCTTGAACTTTCTTCATTCTTTGGACATGGGATTTTCAACAATATTATGTTATGAAACTCATTATGTTAAACTTCTTTTGTTAAAAGGCAAATGTGATTGAAATTATATTGGTTTACGTTTTGAAACAACCACGGCAAGAATGTGTACACGCTGCTTCCCTTTATCCACCTCAAACTTATTAGAAAAACGACCACATGTATTTTTGAAACAAGAATTGATGATAATATGAAATTTAAAGGATGATAGAAGTTACAAATGCTCCTAAGATTGTGATGTCAAATGACAAAAAAGAAAAGAGGAGTCGGATTGGTTTGGTTGAGGACGTTCAGCAGGCTCTACGATAAAGTGTCAAATTCAGAAGTGGACTGCATAGCAAGTTACCAACAAACTATCACATATTCACCAAGGTACTAAGGAGGTAAATCAAGTAGGATTGACTATATAGATCAAACAAATCCCTGAATTCTTGTGACCTTGGGAAAAGTCACAAGTGATCCAAAAAACTCAAGTAGGATTGATAAACACTGGGTCCTTATTTACACGTGGGAGGTAGGCATGGTAGAAGAATCACATATTAACAAGAGGGGGCGCGATAGCACTCAATAAAGGAGTTAACGCTAAGCGGTGTCAATCAAGGAAGTTAATGAGCTAATAATACATCATCCACAAGGACCACAACTCAATAGGTCGTATTGGTTCATGAGCATCAGAAACTTCGTATTGCAATGCAGAAAGTTTAAACCAAGGACGGGAGGTGCACCAGCAGTTATGCAATACCATATGAGCATTAGCAACTCAGGCAACACGTGAAGAACACAAAGCTACTATGATTGGTCTTTCCACCGAGAAAATTACGATTAATATCGAGTGACCGGATAGCTTGTATTAAAGTTTAATGATATTAAACTGATAACTATAAATTCTATCCATAAAGAATACATAATGGTATTCTATGGTATAAAGTAGGATACATATGTCTAACGGCTTATACAAACATGTATAACTAAAGACTAAATTAGATGCTCGTGTTTATGTAAGATCTCTTAGTGGTTCATATTATTAGGATATCCCACTCGCAAGTGCCACGTCAATCGGTCTAACCGGCTAACATGTGGGGTGTAAATCGTGTATTTTAAGGACATGAGAGCAGGGATTTGAACTTGTACATGCCTTGTGAGTTACAGGTCAAACTACAATATTTAGTCAATGCTAAGTCATGGTTGCCTATGGGTCATAGAAGGATGTTAAGTCAATGTTTGTGAACCCAAAACTTGTAGAAAACAACACAAAATGCAAGTAAATCACCTAAAACATTATCAAAGGATATCAGAACCCATGTACTGCTAATGAAGATTTCAATAATAACCCCTATATTATACACTATATGAAGTAGACATGTTACAATAGGCCAAACTATGCAGGGGTTGGTTTGGCTTTTTAAACCATGGATGGCTTGAAGATTAACAAGAACCATTAACCAAGATTTGGTCAACAAAGCATCAAAAGATTCTATCAAACAACTGAAAAGTAAAACATGTCGTTCCATTCGTCCATAAACATCAAAGATGAAGTACACTATAGAAAGACTAACAAAGCATACCAACTACAGTGACAGGAAGTAAAGAACGACAAACAAAGCACACCAAGTTCCTGTTGGTCCCAAAGTGTGAGTCGATATGAAATGATTTGCAAACAATGTAAACAAAGATAACTTATATATTTCGTCCAACTAAAACATCGATACATATTTGTATAACATTCGCCGCACGTTTGGAGGCTTGGAGCTTGAGTTGGAAGGCTTGGATCTGTCGAAGCTGAGCACATTAGGTCTGTCATGACATGAATGATACTCATGTCATTGTTGTTTTCAACCATTCCACTAATGGAATAATTCGGCCAGTTTGGTTCACCTTGACCACCAAGTAACCATCGTGATACTTTGTTGCATTAACGGATGATGGTTTGTTGCATATGATGCAATCTTCTTGATTTACTTTAACCATTAACCTCTTGTCCGTCTCATACAGTGTATAAAATGAAAGATCACTGAAGTACTCATATCCTAAACCAATTATCATAAGATAGCTAAGAAAAAAGTAATAAAGTTTGGTCGAAGTACAAAATTCTTTTGTCATATAATTCGTTTTCAGTCATGGAAATTACACCAAATTAGTATATTTAATCGACTTACAAAAGTAAATAACAAACATAATATTCACAATTACAGCCAAAAAGTATTTTTTTATTTCGACCAAGATATGTATAGTAGAGCATATTCAATCATTAGCGTAGATGAGACCAATATTAAAACCGTTGAGAGTTTTCTTATCTGAAAAGATGAGTTTTTGACTTAGATGTACGTAACCAAACCGAGCTATCTAGCTCCATGATCTCATTACCCTTTCTCAAGCCACCCTAAATATAGCGTTAGTGATCTTTGAATATATCTTAATCCTATTAAGAGGTAGTTAGATGCCTTAGCAATAGACCATTTGATCTTTATCATAAATGTAGCGAGTATCTATGCATCAAATGCTTCATTTTAATATATCCACCTTTCATTCCCCAAACAAGAAGGAATCTTTTTACCAAACCAACCCTCTCTTCATGAACCTATTGTTGTCCTTTAAACAATCTTATTTGTTGATCATTTGGATACAATAAAAGGTTTGATAATTTGGATAATAAGTGTGCAGATAGTGTTTTGATATTCTGAAATGAGTAAAACAATGATTTGAAAAAAAGACAGAGAGTCTTGTAGTTAAAGCAAAAGGAAAAAACAAAAATAATTATGATCTTTTTCATTCATATTTTTCCATGTAAAACTTATATGATCTTTTTCATTCATCTTTCTGATAGAAGACCTTGTACGCTTTAAAATGCAAAAGTTATCGTTGGTATTGTAGGAAATGGTGTACACTTTATTTATGAAAATCAGATTATAATTATAACAAATAAACAGCAGTGTTAGCATTGAGTAGAAGCAGAAGACAGACACTATTCAACGTAATTTAAATGAAAGCAGTAAAGAGAATTGCACGAGTCTCGTGTTGAACACGATTCCCTTAAAACAGATTCGCCGTCTGTTTCCCAGGGTACAACGTACGTAGGCACGTAGCTGTTGCACAGCCGGACTAGACTACTTGCCTGAAAGATCACGGAAAGACTGAGTGTTTCTGATCGAAGAGATGGTTGGAACGTTTTTGTGCTGGAGCTGCGTTTTCTGAATCTATAAAACGAATGAGACATATGGCTGTATTTATATTGAAGACTCAACTTGTCCTCCAAGAAAAATATTCCAGCCATAAAACGAAAATCTGTTATGTCTAAAACAGATTCGCAAATCTTTTAAAAACATAAACTGATTTCTGTAAACTTACTTGATAAGTTTCAATCTATTCCTAAAATAGATTTACTTGCATATCTTTTAAAAACATAAACTGATTTCTGTAAACTTACTTGATAAGTTTCAATCTATTCCTAAAATAGAGTAACTGCAGTAAAAAAATACGCACGTATGCGAGGCTTCGAAGCTGCATTCGTGTCCGCAGGTCGCATGAGTTCAGAGCTTCGAACTCATTTTGACCCGAAAATCCCATTTTATGCACCCCCCCCCCCTTGCGCGCGCGCACGTAGGAGTGGGAGCATAACCAACCTAAAGGAATTTGATAGCCAAAACTATAATTTCCTTATAAACAAGCATCCACTTCTTGTTTTGGGCGATGTGGGATTCTCCCATTTTTCCAAGTTTTATGTTTCAAGTGCCTCACTTTGAGACACGATATCTCATTCATTTCAACTCCATTTTGGACATACTTTAGCTCGTTGCGAAGCTCTCGTCGAGGAGAACGCAAAGCTACCAAGAAACATAAATATATATGTAAAAATGATCAAGAGCACACAACAATTCACAAGTACACCCAACCAACCACCCCTTTGGTGTATTTTATTATAACAAAGTTAAGAAGATAAGTCCCCAACTGGATGCTTACCAAAACAGATACAAAGAAACAATACTGATCTCTACTAGGTAGACACCAGCAACCTTACTACATATATCACTCAACACTCAGACTAAACAAGATCAAAAGAGATTGATCTTGATACAAAGAACCAACTGATATCAACAATGATATCAAGACAGATATCAAGAAGGAAGAATATGTGAAACTTAGAGAGATAACCAAATACAGAGATAATGAGAGTGAATGAGAAACCCTAGCTATATTAAGAGATTATATACTCAGCAATATTTCACTTTAGCCCTCAAACTTCTGCTTTTATCCTTTTAATCTTTTAACTTCTTTAGACTTTCAAACTTGACAAAACAGATCCTTCATATTATTCAACATCCCTCCTCAAGTTGACAAGTCTTCACCTTGAACACTGCTTTCATCTACATCTTGACTGCAACTTTTTTCACAGTTATTACTACCTGCAAACAAATCCAACATACCAAGATTTTTGCAAAATAAAGTATGCTGTCTTTGACCAAGACATTTAGTAAAAATGTCTGCCACCTGAACATCTGTGTGAATCTTAACTGTTTTTATTACACCAGTAGAAACTTTTTCTATAACCAGATGTACATCCAAATCAAAATGTTTTGTTCTTTCATGGAAAACTGGATTGGATGCAATCTGAATTGCAGCACTATTATCACATAATATCTCCACAGGCAACAACCCTTTAAGACCAAGACTATGCAACAAGTTACTTAACCATATCACTTCACAGGTAGTAGAAGCCATGCTTCTATATTTAGCCTCAGCTGAACTCCTAGACAAAGTAGCTTGTTTTTTACTTTTCCAAGATATAAGAGAATTTCCCAAGAATACACAAAAACCAGTTACAGATTTTCTAGTTAGAGGACATTTAGCCCAATCAGAATCAGCATAAGCTTTAAGCTTAAGATTAGATTCCTTATTAAACTGTAAACCTGAACCTGGAGACCCTTTTAAATACTTCAAAACCCTTAAAGCAGCTTTTAGATGTGATTGTAAAGGTTTATGCATATGTTGACTCAAACAGTGAACAACATAACTAATATCAGGCCTGGTATTAGTTAAGTATATCAATTTACCAACCAACTTCTGATAGTTATTAACATTGTTCAACACTTTATCCTTATCAGTTTCAACACAACTTAAAATAGAGTTTTCAGGTAAGGGAGTATCAACAGCCTTAGCTGCAAGTAACCCATATTCATATAACAACTCCAAACAATACTTTCTATGTGTCATGCAAATACCCTTATCATTTTTTAACACTTCTATTCCAAGAAAGTATTTCAATTCTCCCAAATCTTTAATCATAAATTTAGAACTCAAAAACTTTTTGAAGTTATTGATTTCTTTCTCATCATTACCAGTTATAACAATATCATCAACATATACAAGCAAAGCAACAAACACAGACCCTTTTTGTTTCACAAACAAAGAATAATCAAATTTACTCTGTTCAAAGCCATGTTCTACCAGTGCATTAGTAAGCTTAGCATTCCATTGCCTAGGAGCTTGCTTAAGCCCATATAAAGACTTATTAAGTTTGCATACTTTAGAATCATCTCCATCATTAAAACCTTTAGGTAATTGCATATAAACATCTTCATCAAGATCACCATATAAAAAAGCATTATTAATATCTAACTGATATAAAGGCCAATTTCTACTAACAGCAATACTTATCAGACATCTGACAGTAACCATTTTCACAACAGGACTAAAGGTTTCATCATAATCAAATCCTTCTCTTTGATTATAACCTTTAGCTACTAATCTGGCTTTATATCTATCAACTTCCCCTGTAGACTTATATTTGATTTTCCATATCCATTTATATCCAATAGCATGTCTACCAACAGGTAACTTACATTCAGTCCAGGTATTATTTCTATTTAAAGCTTCAATTTCATTATTCATAGCTTCAGACCAATAAGGACATTTAACTGCTTCTTCATAACTTTTAGGCTCAACAGATTTATTTAAAGTAGAAGCAAAACACATATTGGTCCTACTCAAATTAGCATAGCTCACATACTTTTCTATTCCATATCTGACTTTAGAGTGCATCACATAGTCATTAAACCTAATAGGAGTTTTAGACTCTCTACTAGACCTTCTTAATATAGGTGTCTGCACATCTTCATTTACATTTTCAGACTCAGTAAAAACTAAACCAGTATTTTCAAGATTTGTATTGCCCTCAGACCAGTGTTGGTCACCAAAATGGGTTGCAGAATGCCAATCTTCATGATGCATATAAGTAGTATCTATTTCATTATCACTAGCATCATGTGAAGATGGCAAACTACCATCCTCAACTGGTGCATCTTCCCCTTCATCATTGGGACTTTGAGACTTTTGACTATCAAAAAACTTCAAGTGTTCAACCTCATTTACACTACTTGTATCAGTTGAATCACAGGTTTTCATTTTTAAAGGAAAAACATTTTCATAAAATCTCACATCTCTTGCAAAAAACACATTCCTTGTATCTAAACTCAAAAGTTTATAAGCTTTCTTAGTAGATGAAAAACCAATGAGAACACATTTTTCAGACCTATAAGACAACTTATCATGATTATTCAAAATAGTAGCAAAACAAAGACAACCAAAAGACCTCAAATGGGAAAGATTAGGTTTAGTTTTATACAACAACTCATAGGGACATTTACCATTTAGAACAGAAGATGGCAGCCTGTTTATAAGATATACAGCAGTTAGAACACAATCAGACCAAAAACACAAAGGAATCCCCCTTGAAACATAAGACTCCTAGCTACATTGAGCAGGTGTCTATGTTTCCTCTCAGCAATCCCATTTTGCTGAGGTGTATGAGGACAAGATGTTTGATGTATTATACCAAGATCAGAAAACATTCCACTCATTTTCTTGTTTACAAATTCAGTACCATTATCAGATCTAACAGTTTTGATTTTAACATCAAATTGATTAGAAATTAAGTGTATAAAAGAACAGAATACACCAAACACCTCATCTTTAGTTTTAATCAAGTAAGTCCACACAGCTCTAGAATAATCATCAACAATAGTGAGAAAATACTTATATCCTTCTCTACTTGTTACTCTGTAAGGACCCCATAAGTCAAGATGAACAAGTTCACCAAGATTTTTAGACTTATGATCAGACAAAGGGAAAGGTTCCCTAGTTTGCTTAGCCCTATGACAGATTTCACAAACAGAGATAGAAGAATTCTTGGATATACCAAGATCCTTCTGAAGAACAGATAAGACTGGATCAGCAGGATGACCCAGTCTATTATGCCAAACAAGTTTAGAAACATTATAAGACATGATCATATTACACTCACCCAAAGTATTATCAGACTGCATATCAAACAAATATAATCCATCAGACTGACTACCAGTCCCCAGAACTTTCTCCCTTTTCAAATCCTGAATATAACAAGTATCTTCATCAAATCCAACAAACATTTTACTGTCTCTAATCAGTTTGTTAACAGACAAAAGACTCACACAGTAACCAGGAACCACTAAAACATCATAAAGAGTCACATTATTAGTTAATTTTAAATTTCCAACATGAATTATAGTGGCAAGAGTACCATTGGGATGTCCAACAGTAATCTTAAGACTAAAAATGTCCACAATATTAAACATACCAACAGTAGAAACAGTCAAGTGCTAATTAGCACCTGAGTCTATAATCCAACCCAAAGATATAGTTTTAACAGAAAGACTAGAATTCCCAAAGAAATATTTAGAAAAATTAATGTTAAACCAAACATTTCCATTAAAGAATGAAGCCCTACCTGCCATATTGGCATGTATGCTTCCTGTAGAACTATCATTGATCAAAGACAAGAGTTTCTTCATCTGCTCAGAAGTAAAACCATAAGAAATATTTGCAGATGGAGTAGTAGAAGATTTTTCAGACATCTTATTATCAGCATTAGCATTATAACCTTGTCTAAAACCATTTTGTTTAACTGGATTATTACTCTTAACAAAACCAGGTGGAAAACCAATGAGTTCATAGCATCTTTCAATAGTATGTCCAATCTTACCACAGTTTTTACAATTCAGATTAGGATTAGGACCTCTATTAGCAGTATTAGAATTGGAACTAGTTCCTCTAGTATTGTTACTGTTATTATACATTCTTCTAGTGTTATTAAATGATTTAGTAGCAAAAGAAGATGCATTAAGTTTAGACTCAGAAACACTAGAGGACTCAGGAATCCCTCTGTGAGACTCCTCCCTAGATACAACAGCATAAGCATCTTTAACCTCAGGTAAAGGATCTCTGGTTAATAAAGCAGTTCTAACAGGTTGATAGCAATCATCAAGACCCATAAGAAATTGCATCAGTTTCATTAATTGCTGATTCAAAACTAACTCAGTACTAGCTTCACAAGCACACTTATGTTCACACACACATTTAGGCAACTTAGTTAGAGAATCAAATTCTCTCCATAAAGAATTTAGCCTATGATAGTAATCAGCAACAGAACTACCACCTTGTTTCACAGGGTTAATCTTTTGCAATAAATTGTATATAACAGACCCATCAACCTTATTATATGTTTCTTTCAATTCTTGCCAAACAGAAGCAGCATTTTCAGAAAAAACCAATCCCATATAAACATCATGAGACACAGAATTCATAATCCAAGTTAAGACAATAGCATTGCATCTATCCCATTGAGCAGACAAGACATTACTAGTAATAAACGATTCCTTAAGACAAGTACCATCAACAAAGCTATACTTATTTCTAGCTTGCAAAGCCAATTTCATAGCACGAAACCAAATTCTATAATTCTCAGTTCCAAGCAGTTTAAATGGAATAAGAGCAGTTCCACTATTATCATTAGTTTGAATATGTAGAGGATTACCTGCATCTAGATTACTAATTAACACTTGAACATTACTACCACTAGGCTCATCTTCAATAGCCATAATAACCAATCAACAAGAACAAACAGTAAAACAAAACAGAAACAATAAGCAACAAGCAATAACAGCAATACTAACAAATAACCAGTACAAATCAACACAACCAACTTCCAAGACTGCCCAAAACCTATCCTCCTTCGACTTAGACACAACAAGAAACTAAAGAACAGAAATAACAATCTATAAAAACTACAACTCACACCCAAGAATAACCACAAATCAGCCAGAAGACTAGGAACAGTCAGAGCAGGTATTCGTACCAATCTAGGTTGGCAGATCAAGATGTTAACTGTCCCTTTTGCACCTTCTAAACCAAATTTGTGTTATCTTAAGAGAAACAAAGTGCTTAAAGAGATATATCAGCGGAAAAAGATACAAAACCCACCAGATTCAATGAGTCTAGCAAGATTGTATCAAGAACAGGCCCAAGAAACCACCAAGGATGAAAACCCCCAAAATACCAAATTAGGTTTCAACAAACCCTAACCAAGAAACCTACAAAATCACCAGATCCAATCCCAAACAGAACAAATCAACAACGGCCGTTAAGAAAACAACCTCAATTAACCAATTCAACCACCAATTGCAAGAATCCCCAAAAAAATTTCAAAAACCCTAGAATCTTAAAACCACCAGATCAGAACCGTGCGCTCTGATACCATGTAAAAATGATCAAGAGCACACAACAATTCACAAGTACACCCAACCAACCACCCCTTTGGTGTATTTTATTATAACAAAGTTAAGAAGATAAGTCCCCAACTGGATGCTTACCAAAACAGATACAAAGAAACAATACTGATCTCTACTAGGTAGACACCAGCAACCTTACTACATATATCACTCAACACTCAGACTAAACAAGATCAAAAGAGATTGATCTTGATACAAAGAACCAACTGATATCAACAATGATATCAAGACAGATATCAAGAAGGAAGAATATGTGAAACTTAGAGAGATAACCAAATACAGAGATAATGAGAGTGAATGAGAAACCCTAGCAATATTAAGAGATTATATACTCAGCAATATTTCACTTTAGCCCTCAAAATTCTGCTTTTATCCTTTTAATCTTTTAACTTCTTTAGACTTTCAAACTTGACAAAACAGATCCTTCATATTATTCAACAATATATAACATATATTATATATTAAATAGTGTCCAAAATTTGCAAAAACTCATTTTGCAAAACCAATTTTCCAACAGGTATGTGGCAAATAAGAAAAAAAAATCCGACCCCCCTCAACTTGAATACGTGGCTCCGCCTCTGAATGTACGAGTAATTAGTTTTACATGAAATTTAACAAACAATACTGCACAGATATATCATCAAGTCGAACACTTACCGATGGTTTCACCAAGCTGCAAACGGTTTCTTTCTTTCGATTGATTACATGTCGTTGATTCAAGACTCCAAACACCCCAACCTCCAATGACGAACTCATCAGATGCATCAATGTTTTTGATAAAAATAAATAAAAGGCTTAAAAGCCCCATAAACACCATGGATTTTGCCATTCAAAACCTAAGAGTAGAAAACTGTTTTCGACGCTTGTCATTAGCTAATCACGACACCTAACTTTATTCGAGGGGGCGTTAGACCATGTCTTTGGCTAAATAAAGCTAGTACACTTACTGACTTCTCGGTTTGTAATGAAACTTCCATGCTAACACTTGTAGTGGTTCAGTAAATGCATTTTTTAGCCACGCTTTCATACTATGGTTAGTCATCGAGACTTGACAAAAACTCTAGACAAGCTTCGCTCTTGAGACCCTCATCCGAAATTTTCATGTACATGAAACACAACCCTAATTCTGACTCTTATTTTTCGTTGAATGCAAGTTCTAGACTATGGTAACGATACATGAAGTAAATCACATTGCCTTTTTTTTAGCTGCTAAATACGCTATCAATCGAATGTTACAAACTACTAAAAAAAGCATGCTAAATTCATTGTAAAATGTGTGGATTTAAAGAACTATGAATCACGTAAAAATGTTAAAAATGTCATAGAAAAGTGGTGGGGAAGTAAGTAAGGAAGTTAGAGGGAGTTTTAAGTGGAGAAGAATAAAGAACTATGGCTTAAAAAAAGTGAATAGTCTATATGTGTTATAAACATTTTTTTTTGATAAAATCGTCTTTGTAATCCCACATTGGTAGTAGAGAGGAATACATGATAACTTATATACTAAAGTCATGCTGGTTGAGTAAGTTGATACTAATACTATGTTAATGAGTGGATCATCAAGCGTGTGGATTAACAAAACTACACGTTCGATGATCTGCTCATTAACTTGTATGATTTATTAAATTTTTTTTCAAAAGCTTTTGTTCATGATATTCAAAGTATTTATTTCATGTTATTGTGAAGGTTAAATCATTTCATTATTAGTCGTTTTCAGTTGAGGAATCGAGAAACTTTTTTCGTTAAATCATTTCATGATTGGGCGTTTTCAGTTGAGGAACAGAGAAACGTTTTCTCCCTTAACTCGGATAATGCTTGCGTTGGTTGGTGTTGAGCCTTATTATGCTCGTCACATTGCTTTTGTTTTTGGGATTACGTAGTTACAGGTTAGATGTCGAATATAATATTAATTTGCTACTTTCGTCTTCCTCCGTCCTTTTTAGATTTTTCATGTTGGTTTAATAGCATATGGAGTAGATGAAGTTTATGAAACAACACAGGTAACCAATCTAACTTGAAACAATTATATTACTATCAGCATTGGCCATGGAACCATTTTTGTACTCAAGTTCTTGGGTTATTAATCGGCCCAATTCACTGCCTCTTTTGACTCTACTCAAAAATCAAAATACCAATCCACACCACCGGCAGAACCATCAACACAATGCATGACGTAAATCCCAGAGCGAGAGCCGGAGGAGAACGGCTTTGATCAGCTATGACATGAATGATAATCTAGTCGTTGTTGTTTTCGGCTATTCCACTAATGGAATGTCTAGGTCCAGTTTGGTTCAACTTGACCATCAAGTAACCATCAATGGGTGATGATACGTTGCATATTATGTGATCTTCTTGCCTTATTTGAACCACCAGACTCTTTTCAACCTCATACACATATGATATAAAAACAACAACAACATGTATAAGAATGTATGCATGCATAGATCACATGTGTCCCCAAATTGTTTTTTAGCGTAGGATATAACCACTAATTGGGAATATATTTTATATTCCATATGTTCCACGGATTTATTTCTAGACTATGGTAACAATGCATGAAGTAAATCATATTGCTTAGTTTTTTTAGCATGCTAAATTCATTGGTAAAAGGTGTGGATTTGAAGAACTGCGAATGTAAACATGTTAAAAATGTCACAGATAAAGTGGTGGGGAAGTAAGGCAGTTAGAGGGTTAAAAAAAGTGAATAGTCTTTTTATTTATTGGATTTAAAGCATCAATTTTTTTTTTTTTTTTTTTTTTAGAGTGTTTTGGTGCTAGTCACCACTTCGCATCGACCGACCAATGTTGTGGTAAGGTGGCTTACATCATCTTTACCATTTAGACTTGTTGGAAATCTTTTTAGGCACGTTTTAAGAAATAATATGCTCGCCACTTTCCTTGCTCCCGTGACTAAGTTTTTGGTCGCTTGGATGGTGCTGATAGTTTCATTACTTCCTCCTGTGTTGATTGGGCGTCACTACAAGAATTTCAAAACAATGCTTAATTCATCCAAGAAAAGCATTGAACTAACTATTGACTATTCTTTGTCAATTTTAAAGTTGTACAAAAGTATAGGCAACACTAGATGAACAATAGAACCTTTATTCAGATCTAAGCTGCAATAGTCAGCTTAGATTAATAGTATCCAAACGTTACAAGATTAGATTAATGTCAATGAGACAATAATCATATGAATGTAAAGACAAGACAAGATCAGTGAAATGATCTGAGAGAAGAGAAGAGAGTGATACAAAAGACTGCACACTCAAGTGTATGTTACCCTAGAATAAGGGACTTATTAAATAGGGGATTAAGTTACACTAAGACCCCTCTAACGGCTATAAAATGCTCATCAGCAGAAACAGAAGAAGGCTTCAGCAGAAATGATAATCTTGGAACTTTAAACCACTAATGCTTTGTCCATGTTTAACCCCTGTAATAAGCCTGCAAAGATCATAACTTGAAAGCCATTAGCAATTGATAGAGTGACATGTTTGCCACAGATTATTACCCCAAATTTTAACAAGACTTGAACCACTCACTTGTCTGAACCTCACTGTAAAACTGAAAAAATGTACTGATGAAAATCACATACCACATGTCCAATACTGTAATAGATAAAAGCCATCCGAATGTTAATGTAGACGAATCTTCCGAGGGTCTCGAAGCCATTGTTGCCAATCTATCATTTTATATATCTTTGATCTTCTCACTATCCATTCGAAACTTTTGAGTTGAATGTCTTGCAAAATCTTATTAACACTTGAAACCTTAATGCCAAACACACGAGCGTTTCTCTCCTTCCAAATGAAGTAACCGGAAATCCAAATTGTCGCTTGCCAAATACCCGATAGAGAGGTAGGGACATTAACGTTCCCATTGTGAGAGAACAATTCCTCAATCGAAAAAACGTTAACAATCCCCACCTTCCACCAATTAAATAGTTTGGTCCATACACTCATTGCTAAATCACAAGTGACTAAACAATGAGCACATGTTTCCACACTATCGTTACACGATGCACAAAGAACCGAATCCAAACAATTCCTCTTCGATCAAGTTCCACACGAACCGGAAGTCTATTTTTGCGCGCCCTCCAAACAAAAATGTTAACTTTCTTAGGAACTAAATTGTTCCAAAGCGTTTCTTGACCACCACTTTCACCTTGAAGAGTCTTCTCCTCGATCATACCCGTTAGCGATTTGACTTTGAACCCGCCTTCTTCATCAAGCGTCCGTCTCCACTTATCCCTACAATCATTAGAAACGACTACATTCTGCAATACCTCGATTAAATCATCATATTCCCTACTTACCCTACCACTGATATTTCTACTCCAATCCCAAACCCATGTCCACCCACTATTCACCCAAGAACCCTTATCCCTTACACTTCCCTCTTTTCTCCTATCCAAATGAAACAATCTAGGAAATCTATCGCAAAGTCTCCTATTATCTACCCATCTATCCACCCAAAATATGATATCCATCCCGTCTCCTAACCCCTAAACACGAAGATGTAAAGTCTACCCCCAACCCGTCAATCTTAACACCGATTTTCACAATATCATGCCAAACCCCCTCCCCCCTTCGAACCCACCCTTCCCCCCCCTAAAAAAACCGTTGAGACCCCCACATGCCCCATGAATACTTTTAATAACCTTAGCCCACAACCCCCACCCTCCGTCCTAAATCTCCACCACCATTTTCCCAACAACGCCAAGTTTTTCGCCTTAAGAGATCCCACATTTAGCCCCCCATTCCCAAAAGAAGCAAGAATAGAATTCCATTTTACCCAAGAAAGCTTTTTACCCTCCCCATTCCCACCCCAAAAGAAGTTTTTTCTTATGCGCTCAAGATTTTTTAGAACACTCGTAGGCACACGGAACATCGAGAAGTAGTATAATGGCAAGCTACCGAGAACCGATTTAACCAATATTAGACGACCCTCAAACGACATCGTTTTTGATTTCCAATCGGCCAACCGATTTTTGAATTTGTCAACCACCAGTTTCCACGTGTTTACCCTATTCACATTTTTACCTATAGGTAAGCCCAAATAAGTGAAAGGGAATTCACCAATATCGCACCCCATCCAATTAGCCATTGATCCCAATTCCTCGTCACTAACTCCCAAACCGTATAATTTACTTTTATTTAAATTCACCCGAAGCCCCGAAACCTCTTCAAAACATTTAACTATGCACATAAGAGATCTAGCATTCTCTCTATTCCACTCCCCGAAAAAAATTGTATCGTCTGCGTATTGTAGATGAGATCCTGTGACTTGATCCGACCCAACCTTAACCCCCTAAATATGCCCTTTTCTACTGCTTCATTCATGATAGCGTTTAACCCCTCTGCCGCTAAAATAAAAAGAAAATGAGCTAAAGGGTCACCTTGCCTGACACCCCTTTCAATCTCGAATTCTTCGGATGGAGAACCATTGACAAGTACGGACATTGACGATGATTTAAGACACGCTTCCACTCAATTACACCATTTATTCCCGAACCCCATCCTTTTCATGATGTTCACCAAAAACTTCCAGTTTATACTATCGTAAGCCTTCTCGAAATCTACTTTAAAAATTAAACTTTTCTCCTTTGTTTGCTTCAAGTAAGTCATCGCCTCGTTTGCTATGATAACACCATCAAGGATGAACCTCCCTTTTATGAACGCGTTTTGAACGTCACCTACCACATATCCCACCACATGTTTTATCCTTTCTGCCAAAATCTTAGTAATAATTTTATAGTAACAACCGATAAGACTGATGGGACGATAATCTCCAAGACCGATAGGATCTTTTACTTTAGGAACTAAAGTAATAAACAAAGCGTTACAACCCTTTGAAATTACCATGTATTCCCAGAACAATGTTATCGCCCGTACTAAATCCGGCTTGATGATATCCCACACTTTCCTAATCAATTTGAAATTGAAACCGTCGGGACCCGGAGCTTTATCCCCCCCGCAACCGCGAATCGCCTCCAAAATTTCTCTTTCATCGAACGGTTTTTCAAGACTTCGAGCGTCCTCTATTGTTATTTTTCTAATTTATTACAACAAAATTTCGGCCTGAATCTCATTCCTTCAGAAAACAAGCTTTTGTAGTGTCTAGCCATCTCAACTTTGATAGTCTTAGGATCTTCGCACCATATACCACTCACCATGAGCCCTCTTATGTTACATTTATTATTTCTTCGCTTCACATACGAATGGAAAATTTTTGAGTTCTCATCACCCTCTACATCCCATTTAACTCTAGTTTTTTGTCGAACCATACTTCCTTATTCCTTTTCTTTACCTTCCCACTGTTTCCTCGCATCCAACCATGCATTTCTTTTAATATCACTCAAAGGCCTCCTCTCCGCTTCTAACTCCCACTTCATAGCTTCATTTTTAAGTTCACCAATTTTCTCTAGCTGGCCCCCGAACCTACCTTTACTCCAAACTCTAAGGGCCATCTTTACATTTTTCAATTTATCCCGAAATCTACAATCCGATCGATAGCTTCTTACATCTTTCATCCAAGCTTCCTCCACAACTTGAGTGAAATCCATTTCCTCTAGCCAAACGTTAAACACACGAAAAGGTTTTGGTCCAAAATCCAGCTCCACGTCTTTTAGGACTATCGGACAATGATCTGATAGTTTGCGATCCAAAGCCACAACTGATAAGTTCCCCCATAAATTATTGAAATTGTCGTTTAATAGGAATCTATCAAGTTTGCTAAATTTTAATCCATCGTCACTTATCCTGGTAAATTTCCTTCCTCCCATTGGAATTTCAAACAACCTCGAATTGTTTATGAAGTCGTTAAATTCACTTGCCTCCTTCAGATTCACTTGAGAGTTAAGTCTATCATCACCACATTTGACCACATTTAAATCTCCGAAGATGCACCATGCACCTTGCCATCTATTCATCAGCCCCAATAGTCTATCCCACAGAGATGCTTTTTGACTAGTCACATGTGGACCGTAAATACAAACCAGAAACACCTCCTCGGCTTTCCCTTTCCATGAACCCCTCACTGCTATAAATCTCTCATCACCAATTGCTTCACTACATGTTAATATCCTTTTATCCCATATTAGTAATATCCCCCCAGAAAACCCGTTTGCTGGGAGTTGAGCATACCCACAACCATTACCACCCCATATATTTTCAACCCACTCATCCTCAACCACATCACATTTAGTTTCTTGAATACCAATCACATCCGGTTTTTCTACACTAATAATGGATTTGATCCACCCAATCTTCCCACTTTCCCCCATACCTCTAATATTTAAAGAAATTAACTTCATATGTAGCAAAAAAACGACAAGTAACAAAACAGAACATACCAACAAGTCTTATCAGGACTGAGGCCCAACGTGACCCATCTCCTTTTCATTTACTGCGTGATCTCTCACTGTCTTCTCATTTTCGGCTTGAACCCACGACACCCCGATCATCTCGCCAACTTCTTTGATTTGCTCACCCTGGCCTTCCTCGCTAACTCTTTTGCTTTCCACACAGTTCTTTTGCCTTTCGTTTTGTTATTTCGACTTTCATCTCGCTACATTTATGATAACGATCAAATGGTCTATTGCTAAGGCACCTAACTACCTCTCAATAGGATTAAGATTCAAAGATAACTAACGATATATTTAGGGTGGCTTGAGAAAGGGTAACGATCATGGAGCTAGATAGGTCGGTTTGGTTACGTACATCTAAATCAAAAACTCGTCTTTGCTAATAAGAAAACTCTCAACGGTTTTAATATTGGTCTCATCTACGCTAATGATTGAATATGCTCTACTATACATATCTTGGTTGGAAAAAGAAAAGAAAAAAAAGAGTTTTTGGTTGTAACTGTGAATATTAACAATATTTTGAATTAAAGAATCAAAACAATATTGAAGAATATTTTTTAGAATCGATCGAAAAACTAAAAGTATTCCTTAAAGGAGATTTTCCTTTGCAATTAAGATGGACTGGACGTTTGAATCAAAAAATGATGAATAATATCCAGATATATGGTCTCCTGATTAGCCTCATAAATGTAAGAAAAATTACTATATCCTATATTCAAAGGAAAGAAATGAATCTGGATATAATGAGAAGGCGTTAAATCTTACACAATTAACGAAAAAGAGAATATTAATTATGGAACCTACCCGTCTATCTGTAAAAAATGACGGACATTTTTTTATGTATCAAATCATAGGTATTTCATTGGTTCATAAAAGTAAGCACCAAAGTAATCAAAGATACCGAAACCTCCAAAATGTTGCTAAGAATAATTTTGATGAATTCATTCCAAGACATAAAAGAAAAACTCTAAATAAAGACAAAAATAATTATGATTTTCTTGTTCCTGAATTTTTTTTATCATCTAGACGTCGTAGAGAATTGCGAAGTCTAATTTCGTTTTGATACTATGAAACGAGTAAAAAAATGATTTGGAAAAAAGACAGTCTTTGTTGTTCCTCATAGAAAAAATGGCAAATGATAAAAAAAATATATATATTATATTTGACACTATTTACTTTTGTGGGTAACGAACAAAATTTTTTGCTTTTGTGAGTACTATATTTTCAAATTCATCTTCTTTGGGGTATTTTGCGAAATTTTTGGACATTTTTGCCCCTCTTAGCTAATAGAAATTTTTTTTCCCGAAGGGCAAAAATGTCACATAGTACCCTAAAAAGGGTGAATTTGAAAGTATAGTACTCACAAAAGCAAAAAATTTTGTTCGCTACCCACAAGAGCAAATGATGTCAAGTATGATAATTTTTTTTATCATTTGCCCTAGAAAATAAGAGGCAAATTATTAAATGAAAAACTTGAAACTACGAAAAGTTAAAGCAAAGGGGAAAAAATTAAGAGTATAACAAGTGGTCTTTTCATTATTTGCATTTTATTAATAGTTAACGTGTAGAAGATTTTTCACTGGAAAAATGAAAAAGATTACAAAGGATTGTGAGAAAAATACACTTAAACAAGATCGTACGTTTTTATATCCACTCAAACAAGATGCGAACGTTATTTATGTCTGTTTTCATTTCTTTTTATATCTTAAGCTTATATAGAACTTTCAAACTACAGTTTTAAATTTGTTTTTTTCATTTTAAATATACTAGGATCGTTTATGTATGCATGTACTTACAAAAAACCATATGACTTTATTCAGTGTATATATGAAAAGTACAGTTACATATTGGTAAAATATCCGATAGGTTATAGCAATGTTTAAAACCCGGTTCGACCCGGCTGGGTTTACCGGTTGAATCGGTTTCGGGCAAAAAAATGGGTTATATACTACTCCTTCCGTCCTAAAATTATTGTCTCCGTTTGACTTTTTCGGTCTTTCTTTAGCATCTTTGACCTTAAATATTTTTGTTTGTGTTATATAAAACTTGATGTAAAATATATGAATGGATTGCGTTTTAAATGTATTTTCATCAACTATTGTATAACACAAACAAAAGCATTTAAGGTCAAAGTTGAAAAAGAAAGACCGAAAAAGTCAAAAGGGGACAATAATTTTGGGACCGAGGTAGTACTTATATTAAACTGGGTGATGAAAACAGTTGAAGCAATTAGACCTGTCAGTAGGGCTGTAAACGAACCGGATGAATACCGGACGGAGCCTTGTTCATGTTTGTTTGTTTAATTTTAATCGGACAAATAAACGAACATGAGCGCTTAAACGGACGAATTTTCTTGTTCATGTTCGTTCATTAAGAAAATGAGTTGTTCATGTTCGTTTACGTTCGTTCATTAAGACACTAAACGAACATAAACAATCAAACATAAATGAACAATTCATAAACTTTATTAAATTATGCACAATATATTATTTTATAATTGTTATTTTGTTTAAGTACACTAATTTTAAAATTATTCAATTAAAATATATGATATACAAACATAAGTAAATAAATGAACATAAATAGGGTTGTAAACGAACTGAACGTTCAGTGAACAGTTCATGAACCGTGCGGTAAAAAGTTCGTTTATGTTCGTTCATTTATTAAAGGAACAAACATGAACAATATTTACCTTCATTTAATTAAATGAACGAACATGACTAAAAGTCGCGTCCGTTTGTTAATGTTCGTGAACGTCCGATTATGCATTCGTTAACCAGCATCAACAACAACACCAGCACCAACACAATCTATTATTATAATTTGGTGACCAAGCTTAAGTTGTCTTCATGTCAAAATGATTTTTCAAAATTCAAACAAACTTCAAGGAAGCGAGTTGATCGGTATCTTGATGAAATTTTCAATTTGCAAAACAAAATCAAAGTGTTTCAAAACATTGCATATAAACATGGTGAGTTAATCACAACAATTCAAAAGTTCACATTAAAGCCAAATCCCGATGGATATGGGCCAAATCTTGCTGATACTAAACCACTTTTTTACGTAGAGCATTCAAGGCAAATCCAAAGTTGTATAGTGTAAAATATATGCTTGATGAATCAATTGTGCGTGTTGTTGAATAGAATTGTGAAGAGCAACAAGATGCGAAAGACGAGAGTCGATTAAAAATGAGCACTGTAAAATATAACCAACCTTTTGATAACTCAAAAAAGTGACTCAAATTTCAAACTCTTTTGTTCCCCAGCAGGATACACCTGTAACACCTTGGGTAACACACATATTCAATCTTATCATAGGTTCAATAAATCAATCTTAGCCATCAATTTTTTTTTTTAATCAAAATTAATAAAAAAAAACCGTTTCCACTTTTTATTTTATTTTATTTTATTTTTTTATTATTTTTTTTAAATAACCTATTTTTGCAAACGGTAAATCTTCAAAATACAAAAAATACACCATCGCGACGAGAATTAAGTCATCTTTCTATAGATATGCATTTCTCCATATTTTCGACAAACTTTTTTTTTTCAAAAATTCCGACCAGAAAAATCACATATGATTTTCAAAAGTCACATGTGCTTTGTAAAAATCAAATCATATATGATTTTTACAAATCATATATGATTTTCAAAAATCTTATGTGATTTGGAAAAGTCGAATCACATGTGATTTTTACAAATCACATATGATTTTTCTGGGCCGAAATTTAAAAAAAAAATATAAAAAAATAAATAAATAAAATCGTTAAAAGTATAAGAAGTGCATATCTATAAAAAGATAATTTAATTCACGTCGCGACGGTATGATTTTTTTCGCGTAACGATTAACGGTTTGCGAGATATTTAATTTCTAAAAAAATGATGAAAGTTTATTTTTTGGTTTTGATTAAAGAAATGAATGACTATGCTTGATTTATTGTATTTAAGGTAAATTTGAGATCTTGCCTACCCAAAATATTCCATCCTAATTTAGGATGTTCTTTTTGCTATAAGTTTCTCTAGAATCGAGATTTAACTCAAGTGAGTCAAACTTAAATGGGCACTTCTTAGCAATCCATTTTTTTTATCAAAATTAATAAAAAAAACCATTTTCACATTTTTTTAAAAATAACATATTTTGCAAACGGTAAATCTTCAAACTACAAAAAATACACCATCGCAACGAGAATTAAGTTATCTTTTTTATACATATGCACTTCTCTATATTTTCGACAATTTTTTTTTTCAAAAATTCCGACCAGAAAAATCACATATGATTAGTAAAATCATATATGATTTTCAAAAATCACATGTGATTTGTAAAAATCAAATCATACGATTTTAACAAATCATATGTGATTTGGAAAAGTCGAATCACATGTGATTTTTACAAATCACATATGATTTTTTTAGACCGAAATTTAAAAAAAAAAAAAAATCGTTAATAATATATAGAAGTGCATATCTATAGAAGAAAATTTAATTCTCGTCGCGACGGTAATGATTTTTTTCGCATAACGATTAACGGTTTGCGAGATATTTAATTTCTAAAAAAAGGGCGAAAGTTTATTTTTATTTTTTTGTTTTGATTAGAAAAATGAATAACTATGATTGGTTGATTGTATTTAAGGTAAATTTGAGATATATATTGAAATTTTGATTATCCAAAATATTCAATCCTAATTTAGGATGTTCTTTTTGCTATAAGTTTCTCTAGAATCGAGATTTAAATCAAGTCAAACTTAAATGGGCCGGATGTTATGAGTTATGACCTTATTTTGAAACCTTATACCGATTTTTATTCATACACAAACTATCAAACCCAAAACCTAAACTACTATTTGCTGCTTCGATATCACTTTGGTTGCAATGAAGGTTCGTTTGGTATCTGATCATTTTTTTGCTTATTCTTTTTTAACTTATGTTATTGGATTGTGTTTGAATCATATTTTAGGTCGTATGTTGTTGTCAAATATGATAATAGTTATTCCAAGCCTATGTTATGACTAACTTTTCGCCGTCAAAGCTGCCAGAATAATTTCGGTACGATTAAGTTATAGCGGTTGCAAAATTGGCATTTCAAACTCAAGCATGTTAGTATTGCACTATGTACTTTTAGCATGTGAATATCGCACTATATATCAATATTAGAAGTCTTGAATGATGCAGATATAACGCTTCCTGTACGTAGTGCTCAAAGAAATCATGAAAAAAATTGTTTTGTGTTTTTTTTAAGATTTATTTTTTTGTTGTTGTTACTTTCTTTGTAGGGGAAATGTTGTAAAAGTGACACAAAAAAAGTTATTTATGCCATTTCAATCGTGTATAAAATTTCTTTCATGTTTATATAGATGACTATTTTCGTTTTATGCATCTATTAAGTATATAATACTAATTATACTATTGTAATTTAACAACTCCGATCTAACATATCATTTATTCACATATTCTCAACAATTGATCGCTTATATAAACATATTACTTTTCATAATATGTTGAAAACTGTTATCTTTTCAGTTTATATCATCTTTATCTATAACCTCATCCATCATCATTTTTTAACAGCGGGATCTGCATATGAAAAACTACACACTAGGTGAGCTACGGGCTCTTGCAAAAGAGCGAAAAATACCAGGTTACACAAAGTACGGGATGTTAGAATTTGATTTTATTGCAGGTGCGTGAGTGACTAGTTTTGTTTCAACTAGATGTGGCCTTTCTAACCCGTTTACCTATGAATGAATCGAGTTAGGTTTAGTTGTATTATAATAGGCCAAAGGCTAAAAAAAGGCTAGAGAACGGGTCAAATGGATCAAAGAGGTTCAAAGTCACCAAAAGTGTATATTTAAGGCGAAATGTCCTAAATCAAGTTATTGTTTTTTGAGTTATTTGAGTGTTATACGAATTATACAATTTTTTGTAATCGTATTTTATACGCTAATTATTTAATAGACAAAAAGTAATTTGGTCATCCTCACCCGACCCATTTTCAGGCCCTTTTGTTTGTTTTCTTTTTGTTTTGACACTTTGCGCGAACCACTTTGTTTTTCACCTTAAGTATTTGAGTTGGTTTGAATTTACATGTGTAGGAAAAGGGAAGCAAAAAGGAGGGCAGACTCCACCAAATACAAATCCGCAACATTCAATCAAACCCCCGGTTCCCAAAATGCCACCACATCAAAAGAAACCACCGGTTCCCAAAATGCCACCACATCCGAAGAAACAATCACTTCTCAAAATGCCACCACATCCAAAGAAACCACCCGTTCCAAAAGGTGAGCCACAAATATTTTATACCCTTATACATTTTTCTGTAAGACTTGCAATTCGTGCTAGAAACCATTTAGTGTTGAAATTTTATACCTCTTTTTGAAAACAAATGTACCATATAAACTTGTCTTAGAGGAATGACCATATGAGACAATCCCAATCACATATGCCGGATAACCACTTGAAATATGTATCTTTTGCGAACATTTAAGTAATTAAAAGAAGGCTATATATCTCCATTTGGGTCACTTTTTAAGCAAATAAAGTCTTAGAAACTGGTTTTTAAAAATGATAATGATAATTGGTATTCAGCATTCAAAAATATGGTCTACTACTTTAGTTGAGAAATTGCTTCTACCTGATCTATACCATCATACAATTAGGATAATCCAGTATACCTACATACATTTTTATTAAGTAGGATCGATGTGACCCACTAGGAGGTTTGATCTCCAAAAGTTATTAGTTTATTGGCTAATTTGTTATATTTATGATTCCGGGGGTGTTGTTTTAACTTATTTTTTATCCTATGAGCTTATTTCCAGTTTTAACTCCTAAAAAGCTAGCAAAACCAAAGGAGCAACATGAGATGACGCAATCAACATCAGACTGGTTTGATCTCCCATTAGATTTAAAGCTGGATATACTCAATAGAATTGACGTGGTTGAAATATTATGGAGTGTCCAGAAAGTGTGCACTGATTGGCATAAAACCTGCAAGGATCCGTCTATGTGGAGGGTCATTTATATGTCCGATTGGCGTTACCCAAGATATCGGTCTTATAATTTTCCTTCGGATCAGTTCGAAGAAATAGGAGCCCGCGAGATGTGTAAGAATATTGTGGATAGAAGCCAGGGCCATTTGGTTGATGTCACTATAATAGGCTTCTGCGATGATGAGCTACTCGAGTATATTGCTGATAGGTATGTAGCTTATTATAATCGATTTTTTTGTACTTCTGCTTATAACTTATAAGTAAACTTAGAGTAATAGTCTGTGAAACATAGTGTTTGCTTTCCCATGTGGTCCCTCAAGCAATGGCGATCCAGAAAAATAGGATGTGGGGACAATTTTTTTTTTTTTTTTTTTATAACAATAGCAACAAAATTCGGTAGAATAAAATAGGATCGTAATGATAAATCGAGTATTTTTACCTAGAAATGAAGGATTTTTGTAGTTAGTTACAATCAAAATTTCATTTTTCCAGAAACACGCTAAAAACTTTTTGATCAATCTTGCGAAAATTCAAAAAACAATATGCAATAATTGAAGTCATGGAAGTTAAAGTTAGTCATTAAAATATGCTGTTTTAATTATTTGTATAATCATCATCTTTGCATTTTAACTTCAGTTAATGTCGGGGTGATTTTATCACTGGAAAATGATGATTCGTTTCTTTTGTTTGTTGCTTGAAACTATGAAGTTCATCATAATTACTAGATATGTATAAAACTAATACCTTTTTTTTAAACGTTTCTGTTCCCTTTAACAGATCACCTAATCTTATCTATCTCCAAATTATATCTTCGGAGTTTAAGGCTGGAACCTTAATAAAGGCATTGAAGAAACTTCCTAAATTGGAAGAACTTAGCATTCTTTGTGATCAAGCATTGTGTAACAGTTATTGCTCACAACTAAAAACACTTGAACTTACTGATTGTCCCAATATTGGTGATCTTGCAATACGTATGAACCACCAATATATCTAATACCGGGTTGCAGGCGATTCTTGATGGATGTCACTGTCTTCTAGTGCTAGACCTGCGACTGTGTTCATATATTGATCTAAAGGGTGATCTTGGACTAAGATTAGAACATATTGAATATGTACTACACTCTGAGCCTGTTTGTAGGTATCAATTTTCTACCATGTACGTATGCAATCTCATGTAATTCGGTAACTAATCTTCTGCTACGATTTTGTTTAATCTTAGGGGCTATTTGTTCTTATTCACATATGAAAGGAATAATAATCTTTAAAAAAAAGAAGCAGCTGCTTTGTTTAAAGCTCTGTACCATAGTCCTTTCATTCCATCTTTTACGTGTTAGAATGATTAAGGCCGCATATTCATAGTGTTATCTTTATTAAAAGCGAAGGATTTAACGAAATGTTTGTTAATTTCGAATCGAATTTTGGTCTCATTCCCATTACTATATTGGTTATGCTAGTATAGTAAAATAAATCATGGAATTATAGAAACCTAGATGATTTTTGCAATAGTGACAAACCCCTTGTAGGCTGATCGGGGTTTATATGAAGATATCGAAATCGGTCGATCATGTTGCAAATCGAAACCGCCTAGAAGAGATGTTGTTTGAAGAAATCAAAATGCTTTCGTACTCTTGAATTCTTTACAGGATTAAGAAGCTTAACACCTTTTGGGCTGATTGGTTAACAATTCGATTTCCTCTTGTATTGTATGTATGATAGTGTAATCTTCTTGTATTTACTCTAGTTCCTTGCTAGCTCATTTGTATAAGTGTAAGAGAGTGGTAGTTTGCTGCTGAAAAAGGTGATTGTTTTAGCATCGCACGCGTTGTTTTATCACATGGAAAATTGGCTAAGATCGCTACCTATAGGGATCCAATAGTATTAAAAAGGTCAGCCAGTTGTGCAAAGAAACCAAATTATGAGCCATTTTTTTGAAAAGCTAAGTTTGCAGTCCCACAATGGTCAAAGAAACAGAATTTTACTTGTTTATATACCTTATTGCTTATAGTCCACATAAGTTGAGATTAGCACATTTGTTGTTGGTGTCCCAGCGTTGACGGTGGTAAATGTAAACATTAATTACCGTCCACGAATGAACACGGACAATTTATAATGCAAGTTAACTTTTTTTCACACCTTACTAAAATTAATAATGTTTAAGCTAGAGATAATTTTATAACAAATATCACGGCAGTACTTATGTTTGGTTTGAACCTCTACACTAATATATATCACCAACAATTAGGTTAAACGTATAAATACACGAGAAAACAAATGAGTTTGCAGTTACACAAAAAAAACTTGAGCAAGTCTCAACCCATTATACATGATTGACTTATCTTAAAGAGTGATAATTATCATTTTTGATTCAAAACATAGGTTAGAAATATTGATCGTTACTCGTAATAAAAAGGATAAACCACAAAATCCGCTAATGTAATTTGTCCATATTGTGAGAAACCATAATTATTAAGGCTATTAGCGAGAATCATCACTAAAATACAATACATCTATGCAAAAAGTTTGACGAAAAGTTGGGCAATATGTTGATAAAATTTAAAGAAGCAACATTGTTGATTTTGTTGATAATTGTGTGCACGTACCGCGATTACTCCAGTTCGAGCCAATTAAGATATTCCACATGAAGACAATGGTAACCAAGCAAACAGTAGCAAACTCGAAAAGTAGCAAAGTTAGAGATATGTTTTTTTACATCAGCTCAAATGGAAGAAAAGTAGCATAGTTATGATATTCTAGAAGTTACAAACGAAGAAAAGATGCATGTACTTCATTACTTGCTATCAATCCGAAACCTACGACAAACCTCCAAAATGCATGTCAACCGCAATGTCAACACTAATCATACTCGCAACATAATTTAGAATGCATGAAGTTAAACCGAAGAAGACTAGATGATATCGTTTGTCGAAAACATACTTTTGGCCTAGTCTTGTATATAAAACTCGTTTGAAAGTGTGTGAGTGGATAGAAATGTGAATTTGTGTGTAAAGGTTAATGGATAGAAATGTGAATTTGTGTGTAAAGGTTTTGGCCTAGTCTTGTATATAAAACTCGTTTAAAACAAAGATGGTTTATAAATAGACACACGTTTTAGTAGTACGGTATATTTCCTGTGCATATCTATGTTCCGTTGAATATTACATACTACTAATTTACATAAAAAGCATGTTAAATTCATTGTGGTGGGGAAGTAAGAGGGAGTTTCAATAGAGATGAATAAAGAACTATGGCTTAAAAAAGCGAATAGTCTAGTTGTACTTGTGTAAGATACATTTTTTGATAAAAGCTTTTCTGTAATCCTACATCGGTAGTGAAAGAATAACCTGGTAGCTTATATACCACATTCATGTGGGTTGGGTAAGTTGATATTAATATTATGCTATTGATTATATGATTCGCGGGTACATTAATAAATTTATCCGTCAATGGTGAAATCAATAATTTGTATGATCCATTAACTTTTTCTTTTCTTTTCACAAAAGCTTTTATTCATGATATTCAAAGTATTTATCATATGTTATTTTTAACGTTAAATCGTTCATGGTTAAAAACCTTCTTATTTTTTGTATTTAAAGCATTCAATAAATTTGTTTTTCTTGCTATTGTTTTTCAGGGTGTTTTGGAGCTTGTTGCCACTTCACATCAACTGACGAATGTTGTCGTAAGGTGGCTTATATCATTTTTACCGTTTAGACTTGTTGGAAATCTTTTTAGGCACGTTTTAAGAAATGATATGCTAGCCACTTTCCCTGCTCCCGCGACTAAGTTTTTGGTCGCTTGGATGGTGGTGGTAGTTTCATAATTACCTCCTATGTTGATTGTAGGGGTGAGCATCGGGACGAATCCCGACCCGTCCCGACCCGTCCCCATCATGGGTGAAAGCGCAATCACAACTGTCCAATCTCGTGCAACAATGGGGAAAAACCCAAACCGACTCCCGACCCGATAATGGTCCCGACTCGTCCCGAATCCCGATAATGGTCCCGAATCTTGATTTTGGCTGCGTTTTCTCGGGACCGTCCCGACTCCCGACCCGTCCCGAATCCCGATTACCAATAAAACGCAAACCGACTACCGATCCGATTACAGTCGGATCGGTATCGGGAAGGGAGTCGGGTGTCGGGATCGAGACGGGAGTCGGGTGTCGATCGGGATTGCTCACCCCTAGTTGATTGGGTGTCACTACAAGAATTTCGAAACAATATTTAATTTATCCAAGAAAAGCATTGGACTAACTATTGACTACTCTATTTCAAGATTTCAAAGGATGGTGATGGAAATAGTACACTTAAACAAGATGCGTACGTTATTTCTGTTCTTCATTTCTTTATATTTCAAGCTAACATAAAACTTTCAAACTACAGTTTACAATTTGATATTTCCATGTTAAACATACTAGCTAGGATCCAAAGGTATGCATGCACTAGCATAAAATCATATGACAATGTGATCCATGATTTGGTTTTACGGTTAGGTAAGCTAGTATGGAATTGTAACGACATATGAAAGAAGCTCTATCGAATTATATTGACGCTGTTAGATGACACGATAGAGAACACAAGATATCTAACACATAAGAAAATTTGTAAAGTGAGGGGATTTTTGAATTAGTTTGTATGCTAGGTTAGCAAAAGAATACTAAACAAGGATAACTAAAACTTTGGCATGGACCTATTCTAATAATTTGATATCTTGAAAGGGTTTGGGCCACAAATTAGCAATGAATCTTTTTTAAAAGCGAAAATTACTATACTACCCAATTTCATTGGGGTGTGTCCGCACCTACCCAAACTTTTACTCATATTCAAAAATACCCATCAATGTCGGGTATAAAATTACCCTATATACACGAGATTGAGGTGTATGGTCAAGATTGAGTTTCCAAATTAAATCATCTACAATGTCGGGTATATATTTTAATTATATACACGACATAGTTTTTTAATGTATCCCCACGCCTCCCAAGAACAATGTCGTGTATTTATTTTAACTACATACACGACATCAATAAAATATTGCCACCTAGTACTCGCATTGGATCATGTCGTGTATATATATTAACTATATACACGACATTAATATTATATTTGCACAAATTCTAGCCCTAGACAATGTCGGATAATTTAATACCCTACATACACGACATGATTTTTTTTATTTAGTATGAGACCAAGCCTATGTCGTGTATAATCACATAAAATGTTTTTGGATGTGAAATGTAGCCCTAGATAATGTCGTGTATATATTTCGGGTTTAGGGTTTTTTAATCTCAAAATGAAATGGTAAAAGACAACCGAGATTTTTTCAAGTGTATATATATAGACCTAAAAACTTGTATAGACACACACATCACACACAGAAAATCTTTTCAATGGCTCAACAAAAAGATTTCTCACAACAATTTCCTGATGTCAGAGACTTTTCACAACAATTTCTAGAGAACTTCGTGAACACCCCACCGGAAGATATCTTTCCGGTATTTCCACCGAATGAGTACTTGGTGAACACCCCACCGGTGGATATCTTTCCGGTATTTCCACCGACTGAGCACTTGGTGAACACCCCACCGGTGGATATCTTTCCGGTATTTCCACCGACTGAGCACTTGGTGAACACCCCACCGGTATACATTTATCCGTTATTGTAACACCCCAACCCGACAAGGGTAAAGATATCACAAATATAGTTTCATATCAGAACTTTAAGTATTATACAAAAGCGGAAGTCTTTACAAAATTTTCAAAAGAAACATAAATAACTATACTTTCAAAATAAATCTAAGATCTCTATGGTCAAGTCTTGCTCTCAGCTCTACTCTCAAGCCCAGATCAGCTATCCCATAAGCTCATCTTGAATGCTAAATACCTGCCGCAGGAAAAGAAAAGTGCGGCTGAGCTTACAAAGCCCAGTGAACAGATATAACGAAACAAAAGCTAAAACAGAATAAATATACAAATAACGAAATCACAACGGAAAGAGAATACTGAATCATTGAGGATTCTGCAGAAACACAATCTCACAGAGATCCGGAAGAACAGATAGCAAATAAGAACAAACACATAGCATATTACGGAAACACATAAATGACCAAACATTCAAAGAATCAAGAAAGTAGAGTACATATAAGCCAAACGAAAGGTCTAAAAGCTAACGGAAACAGTTCCTAGAAAGTAAACATGGCATTCTTACTAGTCAATTAATTTACATGTAACATACTTAATCCAATATTGTAGCAGCGGAAATAGCAGTCCAATCATGGCAAGCACACATACAGATAGAAAACATAGTAGACCTTCTATAACTAAATAGACAAAGACATAACATAGCAATTTACCAATTTACAAACCAAAACTCATGACTTGAATCATTTCTCAGATCAAATATAAGCATAAACGAAATTAACATGGCAGGTCAGACATATACATATAGGTATATTAACGGGTAATTAAGTTTCACAATATCAACTGAACCGATTATACAGGATGAACTTACAAAACAATCAAATACACACTAGCATAGTCATCTTACAGATCAACGAATTCACATAACGGTAAACTAACATATCATCAGATGACAACATGCGAATCACATTTAAGCATATTAATCATATCCTAGCATGGCAAACGGTAGTCACATAAACATGTAAAAGCATAAACATCTTCAATAAACATATAATAACTCAGTATGCAAACAGAAGTATTGGTAAATACGGAATCATAAACAGAATTCATAAAACATAATTAACAGATAAGGTTTAGTCATCCACCACGAGCCCAGAAACATATCAGATCATAACATATCATAAGTAACCATTGTATTCAGAGGGGTGACCTCGGAATACCTTATATAATATGAGGGGAGACCTCAGGTAACCAATGGAGTAGCTAGCTCACAGAATTTTGTGAAGACGCGTATTGCACACGACATCATTCACTAGAAAACATATCAGATAACAGATCAGATCTAGGATGCATCCATACGCCCCTTCCTACATATTCACAAATATGCTTCACCATCCAGAGACGTGGCAGAACATCACTCTACTGCCCTAGAGTCATATCAGAGGTGCATCACTGATACGGACATGGAACCCCCATGACTAGTGAAATATTTGGCTCGGGTGTCAAACTAACTTAGGTCAAACAGATTTTCATAAATGACACGGATCATAATTCATCATAAAGGTCAAACAGATAACACAACAGATAGTTCATATCAAAAGTTCATATTCAGATACTCAGAAATCAGAGATTATATCATAATCACATATCATACTTCATAATCAGAAATTCAACATTTAATGTTCACAATTCAGAAGTTCATAATCAAATATAGCAGGGTTCAACAAATGTGCATATCAGAGTCTTCGTAACACTAGTTCAAATCAGATATTTCATGGTTCACTAAACAGAAGTTTCAGATAAGCAACGGATCAAACAAATCAGAAAGGGTTCATATCAAATTTTCAGAAATCAAAGGTTCATATCACAGTCACATATCATACGCTCATAATCAGAGGTTCATAATCAGATGTTCATAATCAGAAGTTCATAATCAGAAATTCATACTCAAACATAGCAAGGTTCAACAAACAGAAGTTCAGACAAACAGAGATTCATATAAACAGAAGGGAATCATAGCAATGGCATAGGGAATCCTAATAACTGAAATAGAAAAGCTAACGAAAAGAGAACTTCATAAGGAACCTTTACTGAAAAGGTCAGAATATCTGTACCTTAACGCAAATGAGAGAAAAGCAAACGAATGTAAGAACACGAAGATACAACGTCGCGTCTCCTCCAACGAATCTACACGGATTATGATTTGTTTAATACTTATTAGCATCATTAATGTCATAACGGATTAATTGCTTATATGAATCGTATCAATATTTTTAGAGTTATTACACGTATTCTCATTTTTAGTAATGGACCGAAATAAAATACTTTAAGGTAATAGTCATTAATTAGCCAAACTTAAAGGTTAAAATTAATAAATGGTAAACTTGAAGGTTTAATATGGTGGATAATCTATTTGTGGCTTTTACATGACAATTTATAAGATTCAGGGTTTGCATGTGACACTTACCAATGATTAAAGTTCGAAATGTAAATAACTTAAACATATATAAAATATACTCAAAATGGTCATATACAGATTTTAAGATATGCTTTATATTTCATTAAATGAGCGTTTGTGTATTTTACGTATTTTATAAGTGTTTACGGTGAGGGTAAATTAGTCTTTTAACACGTTTCGTATTTTTAGGGTTTTACAGTTATTCCCACCGACTGAGAACGTGGTGAATACTCCACCACCTTTGAACGTGAATCCCCCACCATATGTGCACGTGATGAACACTCCACTGGGTGTGATACGCGAAGACAATCCAAGATTATTAATTGAGGACCAACTACGACAACTTGAACAGGATCAGCAAGTAAGAAGAGCATTTGAAGAAAATGAAGCACGTGAGGAAGCTGCTCGGAGGGAGCATGAAGCAATGTATGAAGAATACCTCAGGAACAATTGGTTTGAAATTGATAATTATCAAGTTTATTCGGATTACAGTGATGGTTACAGCACACCATGATTCGTTGTTATTTGTATTTTCATTTTCATTTCTGTATCGTTTAGTAAATGTGCTATGTAATCCGTATTTTCAATTTAATGTTTAACTAGCAGGGTACTTGCGCAATGCGGCGGTGTGCACCCGGTGATTATTTTTGTGGCGAGCAAATATTTTTCAGTTGTATGGTTGTTATACCATTAACTTTACGAATGAATGACAACTTATGTTATAGATTTTTATTAATATACATGGCGGTTACTAATGAAATGCGTTTTGTTACTAATGGTTGAAATGGGCTTTTTAATAATGAAATGCGTTTTGTTAAATAGTAGTTAGAAAATCAGCCCAACCATACTTAGCAATATTTTTCGACTCAATTGAAATTATAGTCCAAAACCCATTTTATATCACCTTGGCTCATAAAATTTTGGAATAAAAGGCATAAACCCATCTTTAAACCAAAGTCAAATACTCTTTTAACATAGATATATAAAATTTCCTCATAATTTTTCTCACACTAACGAACCCTAAATCATTTCGCCAGCCTCCTTACCACATACTTCTCTCTATCTCAGTCACTAAAAAGATTTGTAACCAAGTTGAACAATCAATATCATTACTTTTCTGCTGATAGTCGAGCAACACACAAGAGATAATCTATATATCATTTCTCTTCCACTCCTATTATTATCCGAAACACAAACATGAAACAACACTTTTTTTTTATTTTACAAAACGAATCTCAAATGCCCTTTTATTTTCCTTTCACACGATCCACAATCAAGTGAAGATCTTTGCTTTATGAGTTCGAGATTCATGGTTACTGATTTGGAGATGGGATATTGTTGCATGTTTCGATTTTATTTGCTGGATATAAAGATTTATGTTTTGAAAGTTTAATTAGATTGTACATTATGGTTAAGTAGTTGTATATTTTGGTGAAAGGGAGAATTAAATTGTGTATTAATTGTATTTGTTAAATAGTATTTTTTTAGTTTTATTTGTGCTTCAAATATTTGTAAATGATGCTTCTTTACTTGTATTTACTTAAAAATCTATTTTAAGAAGTCTTAAAAAATTAATAGGAGGGAAGTGTCAACATTCATTATAAGTAGTATAGATGTATTTTCATTTCCGTAGCATACGAATCGTTTAAACATTACATGTATGTGCCATAACTATTTGAATTTATAAAAACAAAAAAAATAAAAAATACAAAATATAGTCCAACCACATCACATTTTTCAAAGTAGTGGGTTCAAATCCTTTGAATGTGTGTAGAATTAATTTTGAATTTGAAAACACTCCGGAACCAACTCTAAAACCATTAAAAGAGTTTATATAAAAGTCATTGATTAGTCATATCAATGTCATATTTCGTGTAAGTTTTTAAGCGACAACGGCATTGTCAGTGAGTTGTCATATCAGTGTTCATGCTTAAAAATGTCATATTTCGTGTAAAATTTTAAGCATACACGACATTGTCAGTGAGTTGTGATTGGTGGAAAACCGTCAAGTTTAATTACACAAGCTAACCACTTGTGAATGGCTAACCGTAACAAACTTAAAACAGCTCAAACACTAATGCAATTAAGATCAGAGGAATATAGGGAATTCCTGGGTCGTTAAGTCCCACGGAGGATGAATTGGTGTTAAACAACTTCAGATGTCGAATAATCACTAAGGATAGTGATCAATAAGGATTTTGAGAAATTTATACCTAAAGAAAAGATCTACAAATTACAGCGACTTAAATGCAAATTAAAAGAAATTAAAAAGTTAAAATATATTAAATAAACGCTATCACTATTTTTAAAGTGATGAACGTTTAAAACCTAAAACGTACGTTTAAATAAAATTACGTAAACGTACAAAAATAAAAGTAAAAAGTGATCAATATAAACCCCACAAATGTGAAATTTATATTTTTGAGATCCTAAGAATAAAATAAAATTATTAGAAAAAGAAAATTATTTTTACAACTATTTATTTAATTATTATTAATTAAAAACTATTTATTAAGTATTTAAAATGCACTAAAATATAAGAAAATACAAAATTAACCTAAAAAAATAAAATTATAACTTAGAAAAATCTAAAATATGATAAAACTTATTTTAAAACTGAAAATATATTTTTTAGACTTAATATGTATTTATTATTAATTTAAAACTATTTAAAACTTATTAAAATGCTAAAAAATACTATTTAAACCAAGAAAATTATGGAAAAATACTTTTTAGGCTTTTTATATTTATCTTAATCTATAAAAATTGAAAACATATTTTTTAAAGCTTTTTCTGATTTATTAGTATTAAATGCTATTTAAAAAGGATTAAAAACTAGTTTAAATAAAGAAAAATACTAAACAGTGTAGGAAAAATATGAAAAATTCAGGAAAATGCTAAAATATTATTCTAAGTTTATAAAAAATATAAAAACATATGCTTATGTTGATGAAAATAAAACTGTAGTGTAATGCACTCCTAAATAAGCTACTAAAATAAGCTATAAGCTACAGGAATGATCCAAATGATTAGCAGAGCTAAAGTACACTAAAATAAGCCTAATGCAACTAATTAATACTACTCTAGACCACTAATGATGCATTAACTAAGAATGAGCTTATGAGATTAATAATACAAAACAGTGATCAAGGGGGTACCTTTAAGCACTTGCACAAGCTAAGTAATTAAGCTAAATGGAAAAACAGATATATGGACTTAAAGTAGACCTTGGACTAATATACTTGGACCAAAAATCAGCTCCTCACAAGCTTCAATGAAGCTTGTG
>BPTQ01000008.1:2544652-2668646 GCA_019973895.1 Chrysanthemum seticuspe | reverse complement strand
GCATAAGCAACTAGTTTTAATGGTTAATTCTACTTGGCTATCACTAAGAAACATAAGAACACAAAGATTCAAGCTAACAAATGGCCTTAACAGTGAAATGCCAAAATAGCTTAAAAATGCTTACAACTTGAATTGAGCTGAAAATCAAAGAACAAGGACCAATTTTTACTTCTTATAGAACCTCCATAGGTTCACTACCCCATTTCCATCCAATAATCAGACTGCTTCAGTTTTTCTTGCACCATCTCTATGATTTTTATTTTTAGCTAAATTTTTTTGGTATTTTTAGTAATTTTTGGGTTGTGAAACTAAACTGGAAATTTAATGTTTCTAACAACTTAAAAGCTTTTTCAAGAGCTTATATAAGCTTCAGAAGCACTAATAACAACTAATAACAACAATAGAATAACATGAGATTTTTGAGCACAAGTAAGATTTTTGCATAAACTGAAATGGTACTGAAAATGTAAATTGCTTATTGAAAAAGGATTAGCATACACTGAAATTGATAACAAAAGTACTTGGAAGCTTGAAATTACACTAGAGTTTGAAAATTAATTAAAACGACCTAAACTAAACTAAATTACTCTACTTGGCCTTTTCCTCTGTTTCTATCTCTTATTTATTGATCTCTTTTAGTCTCTTGTCGACCTCTGGTCAAATCCCACCTCTTTCCAGCTCTCCATTTCATCTTAATCGTACACATGGCAATTTGGCGGGAAAAAGTCATGGAGTTGGTTTTTTCATTAATTGAGATGGTGAGTGGGCTTGCAAGGTGGAGGGGGCATGGTGATGTGGTAGATATGTGCCGGAAAGGAGACAGTGAGGTGGGGGTAGCAGGTGGAGTAGATTGAGTGGTAACAGGTGGAAAGGTTGAAGGAGGGTGAACAGTGGGCGCGAGGTTATCTGTTTTAAATATTGGGCTTGGGCATTTTGATTTTGGGCCAGCTGGGTTAAAGGGTTTAGTGTATAAGGTTAGTTTGGTTTAGTAGTAATACAAGCCCAAGGACCAAATATGTAAATTCTGCCAATTTGAAGGACTCAACCTGCCATTATACCAAAGTTATTCCAAGGACCTATTATGCCAAATATGATAAACCAAGGACCATACATGTAATTATTTTCCATTTTTAAATGTATGAGGACCAAAAATGTCAAGTTTGAAACTTGAGGGACCAAATATGTAATTTTCCAAAAGTTCATTATAAGGACCAATCTTGTCATTTATGAATAGTACAAGGTTTATTTTTGATTATTTTCACTTTTAAAATTCACCAAGGACTATATTTGACATTTTTCAAAGTTCAGGGACTAAAGTTGTCATTTTGTAAATTTTAAACTTTTAAGGGTTTATTTTGACAACTTTTGAATCCCATGGACCTTAAATGACATTTTACAAGTTTTTGAATTACCAGGGACTAGTTTTGACAACTTTTGTAACTTGGGGGACTAAAACTGCCAATTATGCAAACTTAATACGTTTTTCATCTGATTTTGGTATTTTTGCATTTAAAACACATAAAACACTTGTTTGTGATATTTTCATCATTTTGATGCATTTCTGAGTGTTTTCAGATGTTTTTGCAGTCTAGATAGTACAAAAATGATGAGTATTTAGACACTCATCAAGTTGTCATATCAATGTTATCAATTAAAAATGTCATATTTCGTGAAAAAATTTAATCTTACACGACATTGTCATTTGGTTGTCAAAATCAATGTCAGAACAAATGTTTTTTTCTGCTAGGAATTGTCCTTCACTTTATAACCTAGATAAGAATTGAAATAAACATAGATTTCTTACTTCTCTCTAGGGTAGCCATGAATTCAAATATTAAGAAGTTCAAGTGTGTATTACATTTTGATGATCAGCATCGAGGTGTCATTATGTATAATGATATGACGTACTCAGGGTTAGTTGGTTTGGTGGTGAAGAAATTCAAGTTAGATCTGAATGTTCCGATTTATTTGTCTTGTAAGTTGCCTTCATTTGACTATCGTATTGATATTACTGAAGATGACGAGGTAATGTTTTTCGTTGAATGTGCTTGTAGTGCTTATGATGGAGTGGCACAAATGTTTGTTGTTCAACCTAACAAATAAGACAATTGTGTTTCTCTTTTTATCTTATGTGGTTTGTCTTTTAGTAATGAACGTTTTTACTTTTATTTGAATGAATGTAATTTGAATACATAGGCTAACATTCATTCTAACATTTATAACGAAAATCATATAAATAAGACAATCTTAAAGAATACATGACACATATTCAGTGATATGATTATGAATACGAACGATTCTTACCCCAAAATCGTCACCAACAAATCGTGGATCAAGTTGTTTGAACATCAAGTCATGTTCTTGTAACTTCGACTCAACTGCCTTCAACTTCTGTAGAATTTCCGGTCCAATAAAATCGTGAATAGGTTCGTTTACTGGAGGCTTTATCACTGGAATTGGGGTCGGATTCCCAGCAAAATACGCTCTACTTTGAGCCCACCACTCGGTATTTTGCTCATAGTCATCCGGCGTAAGCCTCAGCAAAGGTGGATTTACCTTTAAAAAACATGGACAATATACACAATATTAAAAAAAACTAACAAAAAATTATAATCATATTGTAAGAAATTAAGGTCATATCTCAAACTCACATTCAATTGGTCATCCAAAAACCGGTCTAGACGGTCTCTAAATACCAGGTTTCTATAGCTCCACGCAATTGATCGGGGATACACCTGTCTATGACAAAGAAACCTAGGGGCCGCACCATGAGGGAAACTCTCCAATATCCACGTCTGTAAAAAGGCAAATTTGTTAAAAATTTGCTAACGATATACATATACATGAACTTTATAAATTTATATATGACATACCTTGAAGGCCCATATAAAGCCATTCAAATTGTACTTAGGAAGTTTATTAGGATCCATCCCCTCGGCAAAGTGCTTTGCCCTGCGCTCAATTGCTGCATCCTTTAGATAATCGTACAAGGTTGGCCATACGTACGACCCCCAAGGGAACACATTCCATGCATCTAGATCCTCCACTAACCTAAATACAAACCCGTCGACTACATTCCTAAGCTCAGTCCCTTTTAACACCAACACTAACACGACTATCAAACAAAGACCAACATCATCTTTATTGCTCAAACGACTAAACTCCTTGATGTCTAGCGCACGTAACACCATACCAACTTTTATTTATGAAGAATCAGTTGATGAAGGGAACACTCGTCTCCGAAAGGAATTAGGTCCATCTTCATAAGTCTTTCTAAAATATGTTCCAAACCTTAGACCAGTAACTAGACAGAATTCGTCCCTACCAAACTGAACCTCAACCTCACCTACCCGATCAATATCACGTACACGATATCTTAAAGGAACAATATTTGTATCTCCCTCTTCACATGGCACTTGGTGGCATATAAAATAATGTACTAACACGCCACTCTCTTGCATTTTTGGCAAATCTAACAACCAACCAAAACATGTTTTTTTAAATAATGTTTCCTTGTGGGTGGTCTCAATCATACTTTTAATATCACTAATTATGGATAACCTACTCCTACATGTAACTTGCGCAAGATAATCCTAAAATAACATAAACATATATTAATACACATATACGTAACAAATAAAAAAAAACTACAAGTGTAAAGGAAAAAAATTGCGAAATACCCGGTAATCCGCCATATTTACAGCCGTATCCACCACCACCACCACAACACCACCACTGCACCACCCACACTTTTTTTATAACCGCCACAACCAACACCACGACACCACACCTGTCACCACGCTACCACACTTTTTTTTATCACCACCACAACACAAACAACACTCACGTATCCACCACCACCACACCTGTAACCAAAACACCACCACGGCACCACCAGCAAGTCACCACCAAAACCACCAAACTCACGCACCACAATGTCACCAACACAATGTCACCAACACCATAAGATGAAGAAGATGTTTTGATAGTTTATGATCAATGTCGTGTATATTGTTTCAAGAATGCTATTAAACACTCACAATTATGAAGAAGATGTTACTGATTATAGTGAAGTTTACTACCCGACATTGTTTTAGAATGCAAACACGACATTGCTAAGATGAGGAATGTGTTTTGATAATTTTTGAAGAAGCTGTAAAAATGGCTCATGTATATGATGATTTATGGAAGCCAACATCTCATTTACTCATCTACCCATTGAATGATCAAATCAACTATTTTCTTTTCAGCTTTTCTCCTTCCCAATGCCACTATAGACATGTCTAGGGTTTAGTATGTATGAATATTTAATTCATGTCGTGTTATATTCTACTTTACATGGTACAAAATACCCGACATCTCATTTTGCTTTTCAGATTCTACACGACATGACCCAATGCTAGTACTAGGTGGCAATATTTTATTGATGTCATGTATATAGTTAAAATAAATACACGACATTGTTTTTGGGAGGCGTGGGGATACATTAAAAAACTATGTCGTGTATATAGTTAAAATATATACCCGACATTGTAGATGATTTAATTTGGAAACTCAATCTTGACCATACACCTCAATCTCGTGTATATAGGGTAATTTTATACCCGACATTGATGGGTATTTTTGAATATGGGTAAAAGTTTGGGTAGGTGCGGACACACCCCAATGAAATTGGGTAGCATAATAATTTTCGCTTTTTAAAATTCCGTTTTGGTAAGTTCCGTTTTTAGTACGTGAACTATAAAAATATATGCAACGAAATTTCATAAAATGTTGCGATATGCACATTTTAATATGTTGTCAAGGTAAATAGTGATATGTGTCACATTATTCTGAAACAACAACACATCAAAATGTGCATATTGAAATTTTTTATGAAAGCTCGTTATTTTTAATTTTATAGTTCACGTATAAAAACGGAACTTTTAAAATGTTCGTTGTTATTTTATGATTTAAACCATTTTGAAATGAGTAAAATAATGATTTGAAAAAATACAAAAGAAAGTCTTTTTGATTAAATGTATTGAAGATACTCACAAGAGAGACACATCTCTTTTTTTCTTTAACATTTTCTTAAATTTGTTGCTCCTTAAAGAAAAAAGAGGCAAATTATTAATTGAAAAAACCTGAAACTAGGAAAAGTTAAAGCAAAGGTGAAAAAATAAAAATATTTACGAGTGTAACAGGTGGTCCAAGGGCTAATGTGGTAGTGGAGTGGCTTGGCTCTAGTATTGAACTTGGGGCTCCCCACTACCCATCACAACTCCTTGACCACTAGTCCAACCCAACAATACATCATTTATATGACTTTATTAATAGTTAACATGTAGAATTGGTGAGAAAAATGCACTTAAACAAGATGCGTAGGTTATTTATATCCGTTTCTCATTTCTTTATCTTTTGAGCTTAATAGAACCTTCAAATTACAGATTAAAATTTGATCTTTATATTCAAGACTCCAAACACCCCAACCTCCAATGTTTTTGATTAAAAATAAATAAAAGGCTTAAAAGCCCCATAAACAGCATGGATTTCGCCATTGAAAACCTAAGAGTAAAAACTATTTTCGACGCTCGTCATCACGACACCTAACTTTATTCGAGAGGGCGTTAGACCATGTCTTTGGCATAATAAAAATAGTACACTTACTAACTTCTCGGTTTTTAATGAAACTTCCATGCTAACACTTGTAGTGGTTCAGTAAATGCATTTTTAGCCACACTTTCATACTATGGTTAGTCATCGAGACTTGACAAAAACTCAAGACAAGCTTCGCGCTTGAGACCCTCATGCAAAATTTTCATGTGCATGAAACACAACCCTAGTTCCGACTCTTATTTTTCATTGAATGAACGTTCTAGACTATGGTAACGATACATGAAGTAAATCACATTGCTTGTTTTTTTAGCTGCTAAATACGCTATCAATCGAATATTACATGCTACTAAAAAAGCATGCTAAACTCATTGGTAAAATGTTTGGATTTAAAGAGCTATGATTCATATAAAAATGTTAAAAATGTCATGGGAAAGTTGGTGGGGAAGTAAGGAAGTTAGGGGAGTTTTAAACTGAGATGAATAAAGAACTATGGCTTATAAAAAAGTGAATAGTCTATATGTGTTATAAACATTTTTTTTGATAAAATCTTCTTTGTAATCCCACATTGGTAGTAGAGAGGAATACATGGTAACTTATATACTAAAGTCATGCTGGTTGAGTAAGTCGATACTAATGCTATGTTAATGAGTGGATCATCAAGCGTGTGGATTAACAAAACTACATCTTTGATGATCTACTCATTAAATTGTATGATTCATTAATTTATTTTTCAAAAGCTTTTGTTCATGATATTCAAAGTATTTATTTCATGTTATTGTGAATGTTAAATCATTTCATTATCAGTCGTTTTCAGTTGAGGAATCGAGAAACTTTTTTCGTTAAATCATTTCATGATTGGGCGTTTTTAGTTGAGGAACAGAGAAACGTTTTCTCACTTGACTCGGATAATGCTTGCGTTGGTTGGTTGGTGTTGAGCCTTATTATGCTCGTCACATTGATTTTGTTTTTGGGATTATGTAGTTACAGTTTAGATGCCGAATATAATATTAATTTGCTACTTTCGTCTTCCTCCGTCCTATTTAGATGAAACCAATCTAACTTGAAACAATTATATTACTATCAACATGATCCATAAGATAGACTACCAAATTCCTCATACAACTATTCACGATGGATAATTAGAGCATTGACCATGGAACTATTTTTCGCTGCCTCTTTTGACTCTCCTCAAACATCAAAATACCAATCCACACCACCGGCAGAACCAACAACACAATGCATGACGTAACTCCCAGAGCGAGAGTTTGAGCTGAGTTGGAGCCGAAGGAGAACGGCTTTGATCAGCTATGACATGAATGATAATCTTGCCGTTGTTGTTTTCGACTATTCCACTAATGGAATGCATGTCTAGGCCCGGTTTGGTTCAACTTGACCATCAAGTAACCATCGCTAGACCTTGTTGCATCAATGGGTGACTCTTTTCAACCTCATACACATATGCTATAAAAACAACATGTATAAGAACCGCACGTGTTTTGAAATAGCTATTAACAAATAACAATGTATGCATGCATAGATCACATAACGATGGTGTCCCCAAATTGTTTTTTTAGCATAGGATATAACCATTAATTTGGAATAGATTTTATATTCCATATGTTCCGTGGATTTATTTCTAGACTATGGTAACAATGCATGAAGGAAATCATATTGCCTAGTTTTTTTAGCATGCTAAATTCATTGGTAAAAAGTGTGGATTTGAAGAACTGTGAATCATGTAAACATGTTAAAAATGTCACGGTGGTGGGGAAATAAGGCAATTAGAGGGAGTTCGAGTGGAGATGATTAAAGAACGATGGCTTAAAAAAAGTGAATAGTCTATACGTGTTATATACATATTTTGCTAAAAGCTTCTTCCTAATCCCATATCGGTAGTAGAATGAAATACTTGGTAGCTTATATACTCAAGTCATGTGGCATGTCTAACTTGATATCAGTATTACTTTATTGATTATGTGATGCGCAGGTATATGAACATATACGGTCACACATCACTTGATGATAAACTTGTATGATTCATTAACTTTTTCTTTTTTCAAAAGCTTTTGTTCATGATATTCAAAGTACTTATTAACGATAAATCATTTCACGGTTAAAAAGCTTCTTATTTGTTGGATTTAAAGCATCTAATTATTATTTTTTTCTTGCTATTGTTTGTAGGGTATTTTGGTGCTTGTTACCACTTCGCATCGACTGACCAATGCTGTCATAAGGTGGCTTAAATCATTTTTACCGTTTAGACTAGGTGGAAATCTTTTTAGGTACATTTTCAGAAATGATAGGCTTGGCACTTTTCCTGCTCCCTCGACTACAGTTTTTGGAACTTTTTTCTCACTTGACTCGGAATCCTAAACCGAAAAGGTGGTTTGCTGTATTGGATGTTATTGAGCCTGATAATGCTCATCACATTAATTTTGTTTATCCAATAACTTATATCGAATATAGTTTTAGGTTGGTACTTTTGTTATCAGTCCTATTTAGATTTTTCGGTTATTGCCACTTTTTTACCACACCAATTGTACGTATTTTCCATGTACATCCGCAACGTATATTGTTATTTCTTACTCAATAGTCATCACAGGTAACAAAATTTATCTTGAAACAGTTATATTGCCAAATTCCTCACAGGATAATGCACGAATTAATGAAGGAAACAAGTTGGCGTTGACAAGAAAACGATTAGGAATACAAAATAATAAGATATACGATCAGATAATTAGAGCATTGGCCATTGAACTATTTATGTACTCAAGTTGTTGGGTGACATAACCAAAAACACAATGCATGACGTAAAGCCAAGAGCGAAAAAAAAACAAAATATAAGAATTCTTCACTTCCGGCAAGAGCTAGAGTTTGTGCTTGAGCTTGAGGTGGAGGAGAACGCCTTTGACCAGCTATGACATGAATGATGTTCTTGTCGTTGTTGTTTTCGACTATCCCACTAATGGAATATTTAGGTCCGGTCTGGTTCAACTTTCCCACCGAGTAACCATCGTTAGACTTTGCTGCATCAACAGGGGATGGTGCGTTGCATATGATGTAATCCTCTTGCCTTATTTTAACCACCGAGCTCTTTTCAACCTCATAATCATATGCTATAAAACCAACAAAAACAACATGTATAAGAACCGTGTTTTGAAATAGCAATTAACAAATAACAATGTATGCATAAACCACTTACCGATGGCGTCCCAAAAGTGTAAACGGCTCTTTTCGTTCAACTGATTACATGTTGTTGCTATTCAACTAAAAACTTATAAAAATAAGAAAATCATAGTCATGGATGGATATTTGGAGTAGACTATGCATGGTAACAATGCATGAAGTAAATCATTCTGCCTAATTTTTTTAGCTGCTAAATATGCTATCAATCGAGTATTAAATAGTAAATACTACTAAAAAGCATGCTAAATTCATTGGTAAAAGGCATGGATTCAAAGAGCGATGGCTTAAAGAAAGTGAATACTCTAGACGTGTTAGATATATTTTTTGATAAAAGCTTCTTTCTAATCCCATATCGGCAGTAGAAAGAAAAACTTTTGATAGCTTTTATACTAAAGTTATGTGTTTTTGAATATATGATATTAATATTTTGATATTGATAATATGGAAACTTATCAAAATATAAGATCATAAATATTTTTAATTCGAAAATAGACCGGACAACTTGTATAACCCATGTAATCAAAGCTTTTTTCAATGAATAAGAGCAACACGTACAAAATAACACACATTTTTGCCTAGAAAATTCTGACAAATATAAAAGGTGTCAAAATTCAAAAACATAAAATGAGTATAAACGTTGAACTAGTATTGGAGGGGTGCGCCAAGCCTAAGCAGTAGTGCAACGCCAAGGCGACACGTGAAGAACCCCAGCAGCAAGCTACTGTGGTGGGTTCTTCCCCCATAAAAAATAAGATTAATATCAAGTGAGCCGATGGCTCACATATCAGATATTAAACTGATAAGAACAGATACTACACTTGATCTTAGCCAAAAGGCCGAGAAAGGTATGCTTATTCCATTCACAGGCATTTGTTTTTATACTCAACTCCCACTTGTCAACTTGGTTCACCTAGGTGATGTGGGATGTAGAATGACTTTTCAAAAGCTTATCTGCTTGAACTTTCTTCATTCTTTGGACATGGGATTTTCAACAATATTATGTTATGAAACTGATTATGTTAAACTTCTTTTGTTAAAAGGCAAATGTGATTGAAATTATATTGGTTTACGTTTTGAAACAACCATGGCAAGAATGTGTACACGATGCTTCCCTTTATCCACCTCAAACTTATTAGAAAAACGACCACATGTATTTTTGAAACAAGAATTGATGATAATATGAAATTTAAAGGATGATAGAAGTTACAAATGCTGCTAAGATTGTGATGTCAAATGACAAAAAAGAAAAGAGGAGCCGGATTGGTTTGGTTGAGGACGTTCAGCAGGCTCTACGATAAAGTGTCAAATTCAGAAGAGGACTGCATAGCAAGTTACCAACAAACTATCACATATTCACCAAGGTACTAAGGAGGTAAATCAAGTAGGATTGACTATATAGATCAAACAAATCCCTGAATTCTTGTGACCTTGGGAAAAGTCACAAGTGATCCAAAAAACTCAAGTAGGATTGATAAACACTGGGTCCTTATTTACACGTGGGAGGTAGGCATGGTAGAAGAATCACATATTAACAAGAGGGGGCACGATAGCACTCAATAAAGGAGTTAACGCTAAGCGGTGTCAATCAAGGAAGTTAATGAGCTAATAATACATCATCCACAAGGACCACAACTCAATAGGTCGTATTGGTTCATGAGCATCAGAAACTTAGTATTGCAATGCAGAAAGTTTAAACCAAGGACGGGAGGTGCACCAGCAGTTATGCAAGACCATATGAGCATTAGCAACTCAGGCAACACGTGAAGAACACAAAGCTACTATGATGGGTCTTTCCACCGAGAAAATTATGATTAATATCGAGTGACCGGATAGCTTGTATTAAAGTTTAATGATATTAAACTGATGACTATAAATTCTATCCATAAAGAATACATAATGGTATTCTATGGTATAAAGTAGGATACATAAGTCTAACGGCTTATACAAACATGTATAACTAAAGACTAAATTAGATGCTCGTGTTTATGTAAGATCTCTTAGTGGTTCATGTTATTAGGATATCCCACTCGCAAGTGCCACGTCAATCGGTCTAACCGGCTAACATGTGGGGTGTAAATCGTGTATTTGAAGGACATGAGAGCAGGGATTTGAACTTGTACATGCCTTGTGAGTTACAGGTCAAACTACAATATTTAGTCAATGCTAAGTCATGGTTGCCTATGGGTCATAGAAGGATGTTAAGTCAATGTTTGTGAACCCAAAACTTGTAGAAAACAACACAAAATGCAAGTAAATCACCTAAAACATTATCAAAGGATATCAGAACCCATGTACTGCTAATGAAGATTTCAATAATAACCCCTATTTTATACACGTACTATATGAAGTAGACATGTTACAATAGGCCAAACTATGCAGGGGTTTGTTTGGCTTTTTAAACCATGGATGGCTTGAAGATTAACAAGAACCATTAACCAAATTTGGTCAACAAAGCATCAAAAGATTCTATCAAACAACTGAAAAGTAAAACATGTCGTTCCATTCGTCCATAAACATCAAAGATGAAGTACACTATAGAAAGACTAACAAAGCATACCAAGTACAGTGACAGGAAGTAAAGAACGACAAACAAAGCACACCAAGTTCACTGACATGAAGCGGTTGGTGCATTGATCGATATGATCAAGGCAATGGAGTTACCTTATCACTTAGATATAAAAGATGCTTAGCTCCATGATCGTTACCCTTTCTCAAGCCACCCTAAATATATCGTTAGTGAACTTTGAATCTTAATCCTATTGAGAGGTAGTTAGATGCCTTAGCAATAGACCATTAGAGCAGGATTTGGAAGGCTTGGATCTGTTGTTGGTGTTGAGCGCGATACGTCTGCCGTGACATGAATGATAATCTTGTCGCTGTTTCCGTCCCTTGTTCCACTAATAGAATAATTAGGCCCGGTTTGATTCAACTTCACCACCGAGTAACCATTGTAATACTTTGTTGCATTAACGGATGATGGTTTGTTGCATATGATGCAATCTTCTTGATTGACTTTAACCATTAAGCTCTTGTCCGCCTCATACACGTACACTATAAAACCAACATTAACTTGTATAAGAAGTGCGTTTTAATCTCGGTATTTATCAAACAATAATGCATAGATATATCAAGTGAAACACTTACCGATGGTTTCACCAAGTTGCGAACGGCTTTTTTCTTTCCATTGATTACATGTCGTTGATTCAAGACTCCAAGCACCCCAACCTTCAACGACGAACTCATCAGATGCATCAATGTTCTGGATAAGAAACAAAAGGCTAATTAAGAGCCCCATAAACACCATAGCTTTTGCCATTGAGAACCTGCAGTTAAAGAACTGCTTTTTTGCTTGTAGCTATTAATTTGGAATTGATATGCTATATATGCTCAATAATTTAGCATGGATTAATAAATCAAAAGTTAACTATTCTTAGCACGTATAAATCTTGTTATATATTTACCTTTTGAGGGGTGTCTTTAGGAACAAGTTTACTGAATCTTATATAGGCTTGTGTTCTAATAATTATCTAGTTTTTAAGTTTTGTTTGTAACATAAATTTATGAATGTTTTTTATAAGTTAAAAGCTTTTATAAGCTTAAGCTAATTGAATTGGCTTTTATAATTGAGAAGAGCTTGTAATTTTAAATAGGGAAAATGACAAAAAAAAAATGCATTGAACTTGACACCTATAGCCAACTATTTTTTTTTTTTTTTTTTTTTTTTTCATTGTAACACAAAACTTTTGAATTTTTGTCATTGTATGTACGATTTCCAACGTGTCACAACACGTGGACTGCCAACTCATCGGGGTGTTACACGTGGACTGCCAACTCATTTACCCACTATTACTTTTTATGGATAATAACAAAAAAATGTATCGAACTTGACCATTTTTGTCATTGTAACACAAACATTTTCAATTTTTGTTAATGTATGTATCCAGTCAATCTAAACATGGCATCGTTAGTCCTTTATACTAACGGCCGTTAGCACATAACTTAAAAAAAAATTCTTACGTTTTCATCCCTTTGTATATGTTTTCGTTCGTTTTCTTATGTTTTCATCCGTTTTTATACATTTTTCGTTCATTTTCTTATGTTTTTATACGTTTTCGTCCGTTTTTATACGTTTTCGTCCGTTTTTATACGTTTTCGCCAATTTTTTTTACGTTTTCATCCGTTTTTATATGCTTTCATCCATTTTTGTACGTTTTCATCCGTTTTTATAGCTACACACGTCCGTTTATTTTATTAATGCAACGTTAGTCCGTTATACGTTTTCGTCCATTTTTACACGTTTTCGTCCGATTTTACACGTTTTCGTCTGATTTTACACGTTTTCGTCCGTTTTGACACGTTTTCATTTGATTTTACATGTTTTCGTCTATTTTTACACGTTTTTGTTTGATTTTACACGGATGAAAGCATATAAAAACGGATGAAAACGTAAGAAAATCGGCGAAAAAATATAAAACCGGACGAAACGTATACAAAAGGTAAGAAAATGGACGAAAATATATAAAAACGGATGAAAACGTAAGAAAACAAATGAAAACGTATAAAAAGGGATGAAAACGTAAAAAAACGAAATTTTAAGTTATGTGCTAACGGCCGTTAGTATAAATGACTAACGATGCCAAGTTTAGATTGACTGGATATATACATTAACAGAAATTCAAAAGGTTTGTGTTACAATGACAAAAGTGGTCAAGTTCGATACATTTTTTTGTTATTATCCCTAAAAAGTAATAGTGGGTAAATGAGTTGGCAGTCCACGTGTTGTGACACGTTGGAAATCGTACATACAATGATAAAAATTCAAAAGTTTTTTTTTACAATGAAAAAAAATAGTTGGCTACACACAATCATAAAAAGTGTCAAGTTCGATGCATTTTTTTGTCATTTTCCCTTTTAAATACTCTTCAAAATATCATTGATGAACACGTAAAAGTTGTCACATTTTCTATTTGTAAATGTATCTAACTTGTCACATTTTTTATTCATATGTAGTGAATAAGTTGTAATCATCCTAGGTAAAATTTGGAAAACACGAGATAACTTGGTACCGATTGAGCATGTAAAATAACTACACCAAAATGACGAAATTTGAAAGTTGGTTACGTGAACTTGAAAAATCTTTTGTTCGCTACACAAACACGACAAGAATAACTCGTTTTGGCCACGGAATGCCATTAACTAAGACACTTGTTGTCGCTAAAGGTGCCATACTGCCATGAGACCCATCATTTGAAAGGTATATCATATATAAATGTATCTAACTTGTCATATTTTATATTTTATTTTTCTGTTCCTATATTTAGTTAGATACATTTGTAATTGATTATACCTTTTAAATTTGTTCTTTTCATCTTAAACATACCAGGTTTAGTATCAAGGTGATTCTTTTTCTGTTCCTATATATATGGGTCCGTGCAGCATTTCCACGATATCATTATGATCAATTAATGGGACTTGGCCGGAAAGTGTTCTTGCCTCTATCATTAGCTCGGGTAGTCCCCGTTTCTGGTGTTTTAGTCACCTTTCAATGGCTCCCTTATCTATAGGTATGCACAAACTTAAAAGAAAGCATATGACCAAATAGGTTACAATCGTGTTTTGATCCCAAACCCGGAAGAAGTATACACTTGGAGAAGAGGTTAATCTCATTTTTCAAACTTCATATGAATAGACATCTCAAATCCCAATTGAATTGATTGGATCAATAATCCGTACGACTTAGCATGTACGAATTATCAGTAACTCCCTTTTCCTAGCTTCTTGCAAGTAGCCGAAAAAATTTCGCCGTTAAAGAAAAGGCCTAGATCGATCGGTCTATTGAAACGTCTCTTGGAAGAGGATCATAAACAGCCCACGGAAGCACATCAAAAATTCATAGATTACCATGTCACACCCATAACATCCAAAACAGTATTTGACTTGTGAAAAAAATAAACCATGAAAGTTGTTGCCTGTATAATTCCACAGGCCTTGTATACATACATGTATATATCGGTGTGTTTGGTGCAGAGCATTTAGAAGTTTTTAGGAGGTGTGAGCCGTGTCATTTTTAATATTCGTTAGGCAAACACTAAGTAGTTTCAATTCTCTTTTTTCAAAATGCTCATTAAACAATGCTTCATGAAGTAACATATATAACCGTTGAGCATTTAGTAATTGTTTTACATATTATAATTACAACTACAGCTACGTTACAGAACATTTTTATAGAAAAACAGCTAATGCTGCTGCTACTTTTGCCAAATACCCACTATCGCTAAAATGTTTGTGCTAAAAATGGTATTGAAATGACTAATGAGTGACTAATGTTTTACACACTTATTTTTTATTAGCATGCAGTATTAAAGCGTTGTACGTGTGTTAAAAACTCCATTAGTGTACATGAAAAGTTTTGTGTCAAACAAAGTATATGATATGCAAGTTGATACCACAAACAGTTATATATATTAGTATCAAGATAATTAGTAAGATTAGCTACAAATTTCTTATAATTTGATCCATTAATCAATTTTACGGGTATATAAAGAAAGTAGCATATGAAAGACGAAGCATTACAGGGAACACGATTTATCAAATGCATACGAAAAATTGTAAAATCGATCAAGGGGAAATTTGAATTCGTTTGTCTACTGGTTTAACAAAAGAATACTAAACAAGGATAACTAAAACTTTCTGGCCATGGACCTATTTCAATACTCACTTTTAATTTTTATGCTGTCAATCCCCCCGATTCCCTTGATCTCTTTTTTGTGCGTGAAAGCTTCTGCACATCCCGCCAACATAAACAACAACACAATACATAGAAGAAAGCCCAAAAAGATATATAGGAATGTACTACATTCGCACGTTGGAGCTTGAGCTGGAAGCCTTGGATCTGTTGGAGTTGAGCGCGTTAGGTCTGCCATGACATGAATGATAATCTTGTCGTTGTTGTTTTCAACCATTCCTCTAATGGAATAATTAGGCCCGGTTTGGTTCAACTTGACAACTGAGTATCCATCGCTAGACATTGTTGCATCAACGGGTGATGGTGTGTTGCATATGATGCAATCTTCTTGATTTACTTTAACCATTAAGCTCTTGTCCGCCTCATACATATACACTATAACACCAACAACAACATGTAAAGAACAACTTTTAAAGATTGATATGATTAATAATGTATGTATAGATATATGATGTAACATCATGCGATAACTTACCAATTGTGTCACCAAGTTGCAAACGGGTTTTTTCGCTCCATTGGTTACAAGACGATGATTCAAGACTCCAGACACCCCAACCTCCGACTACGAACTTATCACGAGATGCATCAATGTTTTGGATCAACAACAGAAGACTTAAGACCCCAATAAATATCATAGCTTTTGCCATTGCTTTTTTCCTTGTAACAATGATATGCTCAATAATTTAGAATTGATATGCTATATGTGCTTAATAATTTAGGATGGATTGTTTCTCAAGCTATGGTAAAAATGAGTGCATGGGTTAATAATGAAAAGTTACCCATGTTTAGCACGTATAGATCTTGTTATATATTTACCTTTTAAGGGGTGTCTTAGAGAACAAGTTTATTGAATCTTATAAAGGCTTGTGTTCTAATAACAATCTAATAAAATATATGAATGTTTTTATAAGCTTAAGCTAACTGAATTGGCTTTTATAAATGAGAAGAGCTTGTAATTTCAAAAACTGTTCAAAATATCATTGATGAACACGTAAAAGATTAAAATATATGTGGATTTAATTTGGTATCTTTCTAAGTTTCTATGCATTAAAATAAAAATTCGATCTTCTAGCTAATAAAATTAGCTTTAACTCCAACTTTGGCTAATTTACCCAAACAAGCATGATATGACAAAGTACTTGTTCCGAATAGTTTTTTTTTAATAAAAATTGTTTAACATATTTTGATATCAAAATACCATTCATGGATAAATGACTAGTAAGTTTCTTTATTTTAGTTACGTATACTATTAAAATTTGCTAACTTAGTCGCCGATTAGTCGGTTCGCAATGTCGAGTCGGAAATTCATGTAAAAATAAAATAAAAAAATATTGTTAATTTGTTTTGTATGTATATTTTGAGGAATGAAGAAGTAAAAGTAAAAGGATTAATAAGTATTGTTTATGAAGATTAAAAGCCCAAGAAATTGAAGAAAAGGAAGTTCAGTGAAAGCCCAAATGTTTCTTAGCTTAAAACCGCCCATGGTTCAGCCCACAAGTGAAGAACTTTGGCCCATAATTGTGTGAAAATCAGTGTTCTAAAAGGCGCGCCATGGCGGCGCCAAGGCGCCGCTAAAGCGTGAGGCGTGGCCTCCACGTTACGAAATAAACCAAGGCGTCGTCTTTAGGCGTGGCGTGAGAAAATGCGCGATAAGGCGCGCCAAGGCGCGAGGCGTGGCGAGTTTTTTTGATTCAACTTCGATAATTTTTTCTTTTTTCTAGAAAAATGAAGAATATTACATGTAAGGATAGCTTATTAACCTTATTAAGTAAGTACGACACTTTTTTTAAACTCGATATATATGAACTATGATATAAATATATAAATATTTTCATATTTTGTGCAGCCTTATGTCACGCCTTAAAAACGCAAAAGCTTCGCCTTAGCCGCTAATGCTTGAGGCTTGGCCATGCCGCCAGGTCACGCCTCACGCTATTTATAACCTTGGTGAAAATACTATCCATATGTGCTAAATATAGGCAGTTTGTTTGACATAATGGCAAAAACATGACATTAGAAGACAACCATTGTCTATAAAATTTAAAGCCATTGTTATACAAAACAAGTAATGTCAGCCAGACATATTTGCAATATATTGAAATTGCATACTCTAGTCTTCCAAGTGATGAGCATTATCCAACTCAACTATCAAGTCAGTTCCACAAAAATTAACTTTAAGACATGCTCGTTTACAACGAAGCACGACTATGTTTTCTTGCCTTTAATTTCCGCAGCGATATGATGTGTTTCAAGTTGTGTTCCTAACTTTCAGTCATAAGTACAGAAAAAATCACTTAAAAAAGAAGTCAAATATAAAAAGTGATGCGCAGCTATAATAGATTTGAACCTTAGACCTCTTGAATAAAGAGTGGAGGTGATTGCCATTACACCCGCCCATCACCATGCAATATGTTTACCTTTAATTTAATTTAACTATCTCTTTGAAAAATCTATTTATCACTTATCTTTTCTTTTAGGCCAAAATTTCCCTTTCAGTATACTCTTATAACTAGTTTTTGTGTATGTGTTTCTTTTAATTTATTTTGGAAGGCACATATATGTGTGTTTTGACGTGTTTTTTTCGGTTTACTTTTATTTTTTTTAGATCGAGGTACGAGAAAAACGTTTCTAGGATTCGTTTTCAAATAACTATTAATTTGTTTTACGGTTCCTCTGTAGAAAAGCGAATACATATTGTAATAACATCACATTAAAAGACAACCATTGTCCAGAATTAAAAGCCATTGTTGTACAAAACATGTTATATCAGTCAGAAATATTCGCTAATTATATTGAAATGACATACTATGATCCACGAAATTGTAAGTGACGAGCAATAACTAACTCGACCACTAAGTCATGTTACACAAAACCCCAATCCGTGTTGAAATCTGTTCTTGGTTCCATTCCAATTTTTTATATGTCCATATACAAAACCCCAATCCGTGTTCTTAACGAATTGGAGGCCATCCGAAGACAATTCTTCAATGGACACGAACTTGAGAGCAAAAAAGCCTCTTGGGTCAAATGGAGCACTGTTACTACCCCGAGAGAGCAAGGGGGTCTTGGGGTGTCAAGCCTTTACGCCCTTAACAGGGCTTTAATGCTTAAATGGGTGTGGAGATTTTTTGCAGATAAAGGTTCTCTATGGACGAGAGTTATTAAAGCAATTCATGGGGAACAAGGTAATCTCGGTATGAACTTTCGTAGCAGCCACCGTTCTTGTTGGTTATCTATCGTGAATGAAATGCGAGTTATCAAAGATCAGGGGGTCGATTTTTCAGCATTCTTAAAAATGAAAGTGGGAGATGGCAGTAACATTCGTTTTTGGAAAGATAAATGGAGCGAAACAGGTATATTTAAAGATTTGTTTCCTAGGATATACGCGTTAGAAAATTGTAAAGACGTGAGTCTCCGTTCTAAATTAGAGGCTCCTAGTTTAGAGTCTTCTTTGCGTCGCAATGCGAGGGGAGGAACTGAGCAAACACAACTACACGCTGTTGTAGTTGCGACCACTAATATTAATCTTGTACCCCATCCCGATAGATATTATTGGTCTCTGAATAATGGAGGGGTGTTTTCTGTGGCATCTTTACGAAAGAAGATCGATATTCAACGCTCGACTAACGTGTCTCTCAAGACAAGGTGGGTTAAGTTTGTGCCGATTAAAGTAAATATCCTAGCTTGGAAAATAAAGAGAAACGCTATTCCTACAAGGTTTAATCTTTCTCAAAGAGGTATTGAAATCGATTCCATTTCTTGTCCATCATGCGATAACGGGGCAGAAACATCCACGCATCTATTTTTTAGTTGCGCTTTGGCTGACCAGTTGTACAGGAAGATAGCTCGTTGGTGGAACGTTACTTATACAGGTTTTAACTCCTATGATGATTGGTTAGTTTGGTTGGCTGCTTTACGTTTTCCAGGTCATCTCAAAGCAGTGTTGGAAGGTGTTTCTTATGTTATGTGGTGGTTTTTATGGGGTTATCGCAACAGCAAATTGTTTGATAGCGTGGCTCCTTCGAAGGCGATTTTATTTGATAACATTGTTTCTAGCTCTTTTACTTGGTGTAAGTTTAGGTGTAAAGCCACGTTCACTTGGAACGATTGGTTAAAGAATCCTTATCTCATTTCCTTGTAATCTAGCATCTTGCTAGTTGTTTTCTTTTTTATATAAATCGCCGTTAAAAAAAAAAGTCATGTTACACAAAAGCTAACTTAAAGACGTATTCATTTAACACAAATCACGGCCATCTCTTTTGCCCGTTTGGATGATTTAACTCGGAGATCGGATTTCAAGTGTAGTGTCGTTCTGAAAGAAAGTAAAAAAACGGCCATGTCTTTTGCATTTAATCTATGGAAACATTGTAATTTAAGTAAGTTGTTCTTATTATAAGACGTGTTTTTCATGTTGTTAGGAATTATAAACGGCTATTTAGCATATTTATTTGGACCACTTAAAACAAAATATTATTTGTTAATTAAATGATTCAATTTTGTGTTGTTGGTGAGGGTGGTATATCCGTATATGTTTTATCTTCTGACTTTATTTTCTATATATTTTGTTTCTATTTAATTATGTTATTTTCATAGGTGTAGTTCATGCATGGATCATGACGAAGACATGAAAAATTATACTCCCTCCGTCCCTAAATAAATGTCCAGTTTGACCTTTCAGAGTCAAACTGGTTCAACTTTGACCGTAAATATTTTTTTTTGTGTTATATAATACTTGATGAAAAACTATATCAATGAAAAATACACTTAAAATCCAATCCATTCATATATTTTTCATCAAGTATTATGTAACACCCGCAAAAATAGATAAGGTCAAAGTTGATACAGTTTGACTCTGAAAAGTCAAACTGGACACTTATTTAGAGACAGAGGTAGTATATTTTATGATGATCATGTATATAATCTGATTACCTCTCATATGAGAAAAGAAGCAGTTATAATAATATGGATGGTTATATACAACTAAAATACTAATCTTAAAAAAAAAAAAAAAAAAAAAAAAAAAAAAAAAAAAAAAAAAACTTTTGCTGGGAGATAACCATCATAATTAACCAACTTACTCATAAATGAATTTTCATTTTGCTTTAGATCCCACAACATAATTAACCACTCAACCTCACAACCTGAGATAGAACAGAAAATATAAAACTAAGAGCATAAGGTGACGAAGTTTGTTAACACGCCAATAAAAAAATAAATAAATAAAAATAAATAAAAAATCGCATGCCAAATGAATACATCACTTGTGCCATTCTTTAGCCAAAAGTACCATTTTGTGTTTTGAGCCACTGCATTGGCTCACGCCAAATGCAGCTCTTTTTTTTTTAATTGTGAGTGAGTGGTTTATTGGATGGGGTATTTTGTGAGACCTACAGGTGATGTTAGTGGTGTGTTATGAGGGAAGGGTTTTTAGTTATTGGAGTGTTATAGAGAGGTGTATGATGTGACGCTGAGGTGACATACCAATAACGTGTTATTCGTCATTGTGATACCTTGTGCTCTAAGAACATCACATCAAAAAGATAGATTTTGAATGTCATGCATGTCCTTTTTCGAAGGTGAACAATCATACATTTTTTATTTATGTAAATATATAAATAATTGGGTTGTTAAAAAGAAATTTCTTATAATTTCCTTACTATCTAACAGCCACGAAAAAAAATCATGGATGTGGATATTTATATGGAAGAGTGAATTTGATCATAATAAGCTTTTGTATGATTATGTACACAAGTGGCAACTGACATATGTACGATTATGTACACAAGTGGCACAAATGGAGATCAAGTAAGTGTTATATTAACACATGAAATGCTATAACAAATATTAGTGGTATTGATATTCTCATGGAACAATTTAAGGATAAGGTTTCTATTTGTTTTGCTATAATTTATATATGTAATCTATGCAACATGATAAGCAAACACGAATATATGCATGATTTTGCATGAAGCGTGTGGAGTTTTCTTTATGGATAACACGTTTTTCTAACATGAAATGTGTCTATCTATAACATCATATTTATCTTGAATGAGTTTTGTTGCATTTATCCGATAATTGGTCGATTTTACATGAATATTTTCTGATCTTGTTTTCTTCATGTTTCTATCTTATCTACCATCACTAACATCGGACAAATAATTCATCAAACCTTATCACTACCTACCAAGATTCGCCAATACTCAAACAAAACTCCAAACACGAAATTGGCATCAATCAAAACAAACAAATATACCACACTTCACTTAGCATTTTAAAAAGATATTTAACGAAATATGTACTTGTAAAAGTATTTAAATAAGAGGATAGCTAGACTACAATTTGTGTATCTAATTGGCTATAATCCTTCACATAAAATACACAAGCAATAAATCAATGACTCACATAAAAAAAATCAGGACCCGCAAAAAGAATCAGAGACCCACATTTATAACACAAAATTGTAGCCAATATATTCCCTTTAAATAAATACTTCACTTCGTGTTCAACTAATCAACTAGTAGACAAGCTAATCAATTTTTGTCTAAAAAAGTTGAGTTTTAATTAGCTCAATTTTGTTTACAATACTTTACTTAAACAAACTTTGTACATTCACTCGAGTACCCCCGATCGAAAGTAAGCATTAAGTAATTAACGTACCATTTAAAAAATTACGTAATTATTATTGTTTTTCCTGTGAGTTTTTTGTATAATGCCAATTTTTTGTTAAACCTTATATTGATGGAGCCTTATGCATTTAAGCTTCATTTAACTCAACTTATTTTATAACTATTTAGCTAAACATTATGCAACACGTCTCAATTAGATGCACCATGGAGGTTTTACCTTCCTAGGCAAGGTCTTAAGTTCGAGTCTAGTCTAGGGCGATAGAAGTTTTCTCCTGCATGCGTAAAGGGAAGGGTGTCATTGCCTTCTGAGCTGGACCTAACCTGGTTGTGTGGGCTCGCTACGCCTTCTGGGCTAAGGGTCATGTAGCCATAATTGCCATTCAAAAAAAAATTAAATACACCATTTTACTTACACTTCAACAATGTACATAAAAATTATACAATGAACAATTAGATACAGTTCGTATGCATCGCACGAGTTTGAATGACTAGTTATAAGTATTTTGGGTTGAATTATGCAACTTATATTTTTATTTTAAAGGCTTATTAAAGAGGGTGGACCGATGAAATGTCAAGTGGCCATGTATGAAGAATGTTGTAAATATGACAGGCTCATGACAAGGTTTTGTCATTAAAAAAGAAAGAGTCAACTATAGTGTTTGGATCTGATATATATCTTTGTCTATAATTTAATATGCTCTAGCATATGTCATTGCGGTGAAGTGGAAACAAGAAAAAGAAAAAAAAATGGTGTTTAAGTGAAGTAGAAAAACAAAAAGAAATAGAGTTACGGAATGATTATTTTGCTCTCACGTGAGGAGTTGGCCGGGGATGGATGGTGATTGAGACTATTGGTGATGCGAAATGGAAACGTTGGGATGTTAGGGAGACTTATTATGAATTAAGGATTAACGGTGTATTCTAGGTATAAGTTCAGGGACGATCGGTGTATTTTTGTCTATAATTTAACTATTTTTTTACGAATCTTTTTATCATCCAATTTTTTTTTTTTTCTTTTAAGCCCAAACTTTTCCCCATCAGCATCATCCGGTTTTTATGTAAATGTTTCTTTTAATTTATATTGGAAGGCTTATAGATGTGTTTTTTCTTTTCTTTTCTTTTTTTTTTTTTTTTTACATTTTTTTTGTTAATTTTATTGTGAGGATCTTGGTACAAGAAAAACGTTTTTAGGATTCGTTTTCAAGAAAGCTATTAATTTGTTTTGTGGTTCCTATGTAGAAAAGCGAATAGATATTGTAATAACATCGCATTAAAAGAAAACCATTGTCTAGAATTAAAAGCCATTGTTGTACAAAACAGTTATATCAGTCAGAAATATTCACTAATTATATTGAAATGACATACTATGATCCACGAAATTGTAAGTGATGAGCAATAACTAACTCGACCACTAAGTCATGTTACACAAAAGCTAACTTAAAGACGTATTCATTTAACACAAATCACGGCCATCTCTTTTGCCCGTTTGGATGGTTTAACTCGGAGGTTGGATTTCAAGTGTAATGTCGTTCTGAAAAGAATGTAAAAAAACGGCCATGTCTTTTGCATTTAATCTATGGAAACAGTGTAATTTAAGTAAGTTGTTCTTATTATAAGACGTGTTTTCATGTTGTTAGGAATTATAAACGGCTATTTAACATATTTATTTTTCTAAGTGCAAGACTTGATATTTGGACCACTTAAAACAAAAATATTACTGTATTTGTTACATAAATTATTCAATTTTGTGTGATGGGTGAGGGTGGTATATCCATATATGTTTTATCTTCTGACTTTATTTTCTATATATTTTGTTTCTACATTTAATTATGTTATTTTCGTAGCTGTGGTTCATGCATGGATCATGACCAAGACATGAAAAATTGTATATTTTATGATGATCATGTATATAATCTGATTACCTCTCATATCAGAAAAGAAGCAGTTATAATAATATGGATGGTTATATACAACTAAAATACTAATCTTAAAAAAAAATAAATAAATAAATAAATAAATAAAAAACAACTTTTGCTAGGAGATAACCATCATAATTAACCAACTTACTCATAAATGAATTTTCATTTTGCTTTAGATCCCGCAACATAATTAACCACTCAACCTCACAACCTGAGATAGAACAGAAAATATAAAACTAAGAGCATAAGACAACCTGAGATAGAACAGAAAATATAAAACTAAGAGCATAAGGTGAAGGAGTTTATTAACACGCAAAAAAAAATAATAAAATAAAATAAAAACAATGGCTTGCCAAATGCATGCCATCACTTGTGCAATTTTTAAGCCAAAAGTATCATTTTTTGTTTTGAGCCACAGTATTGGCTCACGCCAAATGCAGCTCTTTTTTTTATTTTTATTGTGAGTGTGGTTTATCGGGTGGGGTATTTTGTGAGACCTACAGGTGATGTTAGTGGTGTGTTATGATGGAAGGGTTTTTAGTTATTGGTGTGTTATTAAGAGGTGTATTATGTGGTGCTGAGGTAACATACAAATAACGTGTTATTCGTCATTGCGATACCTTGTGCTCTAAGAACATCACATCAAAAAGATAGATGTTGAATGCCATGCATGTCCTCTTTCGAATGTGAACAATCATACATTTCTTATTTATGTAAATATATATATAATTGGGTTGTTAAAAAGAAATTTCTTATAATTTCCTTACTATGTAACAGCCACGAAAAAAAGATCATGGATGTGGATATTTATGTGGAAGAGTGAATTTGATAACCGGTTAAAAGTAATATCTTCTTTAACATCTTAAGGTTCTGGATCTGCACTAACATAGTGCTCAAACTGTAATGTCAAAGATCTTAGGATAAACATGATGGAATAAAAAATGCAGGTACTAGAGACAAGAGTAAGGAGGTCGGAGGCAAAACTTGAAATGAAAAGGAATCCCGACGACCACGCATGACAGTTTGGTGCAATACTCTGTGAGCTGTTGAAATGGAAAATCTTCGTATGCAGTAGTGTTGTTGTTGTTGTTGTTGTTTAATGTATTATATTTCTGAAACACCCCTTTAAACATACTCAATCATCTGCTTGTAATGTAATTCGATTTGTACTGTAATCCGCTTTATAATGTAATCCGTATATATTTTACACTTGGTATTTGACATTAATCATTGGTTTTTGTTAAATCCATATCCAAACATCCCTTTAAACAGCAGGGTATTTCAAATATTCAATTTTCCAACAGTAAATTACATATGCATAAATAATGAAACTGAAGGAACAATATCACAGTTAACAAATATGGAAGCGAACCTTTTGTTTAAAACATGCAAGAGTTATCAAACACATTTCATACAGACTCAAATGAAATAACTTGACAAGCAAAAGAGAACACTGTTTTTAACATGAGTTGTCAGACATATTTCTTACAGACTCGAACGACATAACTTAACACACGAAAAAGACAAGAACAAACATCTCAGTCATTCTTTTTTGTGGTTCTTCCCACTTTGCTTGAACCTGCACCATCATTCCTTCCTCCCCCAGTTCATCAACTTTTGATAACTTTCTTCCACTATCACCTTTCAACATCACTATGTAGTATGGCTTTTTCCTCAGCCATTTCATAAACACTCATCCATGGGCTAATGTTCTTATAAGAACCATACTCAGAAATAATTTCATCGTCATATGTATTAAGAACTTCATCAAAGAGTGGTAGGTTCGATAAAAATTTTGACCACTCATTTACCGGTGTGTAACGAGCCATTGTTATGTGTGTTTTGTGGGAATTGACGATTGGGTTATGTGTGTTTTGCAGAATTGAGGATAATCGGTTAGGTTATATATAAGTTAAAAAAATAGCGGGATAAAGTGGCAATGTAGGGGGAAAATTGGCGGGAACACTTTTGGCGAGTACATGTCCTCACTAAAAGTATGCGTTAAAATTTAGTAAATAGTCAGCGAATTTGTGTGCCCAGCATGTTTTATGTCGTTTAGCGACTTTTGGTGGAGACAAGAGCGTCCCCGCCAAAAGTTTCCTCGCCGGTCGTCCTGGTTGTTGCAGTGATTGTTTGTCTCACTGCAATGGAGGATGATGAAAAAGAAAAGGCGGATTCTTCGGGATCAAATCGTTTTCATTGAATGACTTCCTTCATATGGCAACTGAAATATGTATGATTATGTACACAAGTGCACAAATGGAGATCTAATAGGTGTTATAGTAACACATGAAAATGCTATAACAAATATTAGTGGTATTGATATTCTCATGGAACAATTTAAGGATAAGGTATCTTATTTGTTTTGCTATAATTTATATATGTAATCCATGCAACATGATAAGCAAACACGAATATATGCATGATTTTGCATGAAGCGTGTGGAGTTTTCTTTATGGATAACACGTTTTTGTAACATGAAATGTGTCTATCTATAACATCACTGAGTGGACAGTCTATCCGCCCTTAAGTGGTATTACGAGCCATTCTCGAGGAGCAGTTGATTCATCAATTTCTATTATCTTGAATGGATTTTGTTGCATTTATCCGACAATTGGTCGATTCTACATGATCTTTTTTTCTTCATGTTTCTATCTTATCCGCCATCACTAAATATCAGAAAAATAATTCATCAAACCTTACTAGTACAGTAGTACTTACCAAGGTTCGCCAACACTCAAACAAAACTCCAAACAACTTCAAACATGATTCAAAACACGAATTTGACATCAATCAAAACAGTCAAATATTCCATACTTCACTTAGCATTTTAAAAAGATATTTAACGAAATATTTGTAAAAGTATTTAAATAAATACTTCACTTCGTGTTCAACTAATCAATTGATAGACAAGCTAATCAATTTTTGTCAAAAAAAGTTGAGTTTAAATTAGCTCAATTTTGTTTTTAATACTTTACTTAAACAAACTTTGTACATTCACTCGAGTACCCCTGAACAAAAGAAAGCATTAAGTAATTAACGCATCATTTAAGAAATTACATAATTATTACTGTTTTTCCTGTGACTTTTTTTTGTAAAATGCTAGTTTTTTGTTAAACCTTATATTGATGGAGCCTTATACATTTAAGTTTCATTTAACTCAACTTATTTTACAACTATTTAGCTAAACATTATGCAACACGTCTCAATTAGATGCACCATCTTATTTACACTTCAACAATGTACACAAATATTATGCAATGAACAATTAGATACAGCCCGTATGCATCGCACGAGTTTGAATGCCTCGCTAGAGTTGAGATCTATGTATAACTCAAATTTGTCATAGAACCAATTAACCAATCACATTCATCCATTTTTTTATTTTCACCTTTTTTTTAAAACAACATATCTTGCAAACGGTAAATCTTCAAGCTACAAAAAATACACCATCGTGACGAGAATTAAATTATCTTTCTATAGATATGCATTGTTATATACTTTCGACGAATTTTTTTTTTTAAAGTTCGTTCAGAAAAATCACATGTGATTTGTAAAAATCACATGTGATTCGTAAAAATCAAATCACATATGATTTTAAGAAATCACATGTGATTCTTACAAATCACATGTGATTTTTCTGGACGAAATTTTTTAAAAAAAAAGTTCGTCGAAAGTATATAACAATGCATATCTATAGAAAGATAATTTAATTCTCGTCGAGATGGTATAATTTCTTTGACGTAACGATTAACGGTTTGTGAGATATTTAATTTTCAATAAAAGGGTGAATATATTTTTAATATAATAAATGAGTAGCTATGATTGGTTAATTGGTTCTATGGCAAATATGGGTTCTATAATGAACTTTTCTTTGCCTCGCTATAAATATTTTGGGTTGAATTATGCAACTTGAATTTTTATTTTAAAGGCTTATTAAAGAGGGTGGACCGATGAAATGTCAAGTGGCCATGTATGAAGAATGTTGTAAATATGAAAGGCTCATGACAAGGTTTTGTCATTAAAAAACGAAGAGAGTCAACTATAGTGTTGGATCTGATATATATCTTTGTCATGTATTTACTGGGGATGGATGGTGGTGATTGAGACTATTGGTGATGTGAAATGGAAACGTTGAGATGGTTGGGAGACTTATTATGAATTAATTAACGGTGCATTCTAGGTACAAGTTTAAAGACGATCGGTGTATTTTTGTCTATAATTTAACTATTTTTTTGGGAATCTTTTTATCATCCAATTTTTTTTTCTTTTAGCCCAAACTTTTCCCCATCAGCATCATCCGGTTTTTGTGTAAATGTTTCTTTTAATTTATATTGGAAGGCTTATAGATTTTTTTTTTTTTTTTTTTTTTACATTTTTTTTATTAATTTTATTGTGAGGATCTTGGTACAAGAAAAACGTTTTTAGGATTCGATTTCAAGAAAGCTATTAATTTGTTTTGTGGTTCCTATGTAGAAAAGCGAATAGATATTGTAATAACATCGCATTAAAAGACAACCATTGTCCAAAATTTAAAGCCATTGTTGTGCAAAACATGTTATATGAGCTAGACATATTCGCTAAATATATTGAAATGACATACTATGATCCACGAAATCGTAAGTGACGAGCAATAACTAACTCGACCACTAAGTCATGTTACACAAAACCTAACTTAAATACGTATTCATTTAACACAAATCATGGCCATGTGTTTTGCATTTAATCTATTTAGCAGTACTCAACAAGCGAGTCATCGGTCTGGGAAAAAAAAGACTGCCTTTGAAAAAAGAAAAAAGAAACTCGTTTGACTCGCTAGGCCTTCGGAATTATGTAATTTAAGTAAGTTGTTCTTATTATAAGACGTGTTTTCATGTTGTTAGGAATTATAAACGGCTATTTAACATATTTATTTTTCTAAGTGCAAGACTTGATATTTGGACCAGTTTAAACAAAAATATTATTTGTTAAATAAATGATTTAATTTTGTGAGGTGGGTGAGGGTGGTATATCCGTATATTTTTTAGCTTCTGACTTTATTTTCTTTATATTTTGTTTCTACATTTAATTATGTTATTTTCATAGAAACAATAAAGATATATGGACCATGACAAAGACATGAAAAATTGTATATTTTATGATTATCATATATATAAATAATCTGATTACCTCTCATATGAGAAAAGAAAATAATATGAATGGTTATATACAACTAAAATACTAATCTTTTATTAGGTGATACTATCATAATTAACTAACTTACTTGCTCAAAAATGAATTTTCATTTTGCTTAGATCCCACAACTAAATTATATGATGTCTTATTCAGTTTAACGATATCATGAAAGTTTTAACACCCGTCGCAGCGCGCGTGCACCAATTCCTTGTTCTCCACATATACGTTATCAATGTATATAAGCAATAGACCGGCAAACATGAAGTGAAAATACTGGCCTGACTAAAGATAACTAGTTCTTGCACTAGCGAGTAGCGAGTATGCAATCTCTAGCTAAAGTTTAGGCCGACAACATACAGTCGTGTGTCGTTAAAACGTATCCGACAAAAGGAATAAATTGACCCAGTTTAGTTCACCTTGATAATTGAGTAATCTTTAATTACCATAAGTGGGTGATCTTATGTTGCATATGATGTAATCTTCTTGCTAGTGCTATACAAAACACATTCACTAAATATATTGAAATGACCAGCAACCTTTCCACACCTCCTGACCGAACCCGCCAAAAAACAAAAATATAAATAGAGAAAGTTTTGATTAAGTGACGGTGTGTGATATAAAAATGTCAATTAGTAATCTTACATGATTCCCTATGAGCTAACTTTTTCTTACTTTTTACGTGTTTAACTCATTAGAAAAAACATAGTACTAAATCAACCCAAACACAACTTAATGTATCAAAATTCCTTCTAAGATGTACTTCATATATGCATATAGGGGAGAAAAGGTTTATGAGGTTTTATGCGTTAAACATACATTTTGTTTTCTTATTTATTGCGATGAACGACTTACTTCGGTAAAAGTCGGTAAGTATGTCTCACTACTAAATGATAAAAAGAAGTTTTTGTATATCCAACAAATAAAATGAAAAAAGAAAATCAAATCGATGTAACATATCATAGTGGTACAAATAAAAAAACGTAAAAAGAAAATCAATTCGATGTAATATATCTGGAGCCGTCTCTAAGTTTACGAAGGCTATATTAAAGACAAAAATGAAGCCTAAAATAGAAAATTATTTTCTCAAGATAAAATATGAAATAGTCGTTTTCAAAGTGTTTCAGCTAGCATTTTTTTAATAAAATACTTTAAATCAAATACATAAAGTCACTTTTACAGAATAATGTATACGTATCGTATAAAAATTCTAAGATCTTTAGAATTCAAAGGGCTTGTGTAGCAGCACAACTCATCCTCAAATACGGCTTTAAACATATCGTAATGGTAAGGAAAACTTACCATGCATTTTTTGTGATGACCCTTATAAGTTTTGAATAAAAAAGACTACTACTACTAACAAATAATATCTCCATATTTTTATCATCTATAACAATTTGAAGCATACGTGTTGTGTCCCCTTACTTAACTTAATTTTAGGCTATTTTTTATGGAGCAAGATTCTCTTAAGTTGTGTTATACAACTTGCATCAAGTTGTGTGATTAATAGCCATTGGATCAAATCCAATGGCTCACAATGACCTAACTTGACTCAAGTTGAATCCATAACTTGAGAGGATCTTAATCCATTTTTTATGGGTTTAAGTTAGAAATTTTCTTTTTTTATACGTATCGACTTCTAAATCTCAACCAACACACAAAACAAACACGTTATCTCTTTACAGTATATTATCACCACCACCTTTTTCTTCACAATACGATTTATGGGTATATCTTACAACCAACTTTCATTATCACTCATATAAAAATCTTAAATATTTTATTATTATTATTATTATCATTACTATTATTATTATTATTATCTTTTTTTTCGTTTTATCAAGTTTTTGTTGTATGGGTATGAAAAATGATTGAGATGAATAATTCATGAGACTAATTTTATGCCTAATATATTCATTTGATGACATATGTATTCCACTTATTCTCACTCCTCTTATTTGCTATTGATTTAGCCATGTGTTCCAAGATCCTTGTTAGGCATAAAATTATGCACATGAATTAATCATGTCAATCACTACTCTATGGGTATTTCATTTGATCAGAATTCATCACCAGTTCATCACCCATGTGAAAAGAGTAAATATTTTGATACATAAAAATTAAAACTTTTTTTTTTGAGTTTTTGTTAAGTGGGTATTTTTTATATAACATTTTGTAAAATGGGTTCGAGTCGGATTGTTGGGGGTGGTGGTGGTGGCACATCAGATAAGGGTTGGTGGCGCGTGCATGCGAATGGCGGTGTTGTGCATTATTGGTTTTTATGGTTTCTGGTGTTGAGTTCAGCATGTTTTTTTAAACATGAGTTTATGGTTATAATTTGAGAAAATGGATTCACTAATAAGAAAAAAACTAGTACAATACCCGTGCGTTGCCCGGGTATAACGATTGCAATAATCTACAAACTATATTGATAAACTTGTTTCGAGTGTAGACTAACGCGATGCTTTTTTAAATGTTTTTGTAAGTATCATATGTCGGGCAGACAGAGAAACATAGTGTGATGCTAAAAATGGGTAAATAAAGCCATCTATGCAAGGAAAGCTTTTGGATTACAACCCACCAATTTAATCATGTAGAACTGTATGACAATATGTCATGAAACTATACTTTGTCGTATTGTTTGTTGAGCAACTGCGATCTAGTTTATGAGTTTTCCTCTTAGATTATGAAAAAATAAATAACTTTAAATGTATTCTCAAACATCAGTTTTGTAGAATAGTTTGGATAAAATCACAAGGATAAATTGATGGAAGATTAGAGTCTCATATTACGATATGGAAGATTAGAGTCTCATATTACGATATGAATCAATAGTGTATATCACATAAAAATATATATTAATACGCATGAGGTAGCATGTTGGAATAATGGAATGTGAAAGTGAAAATGTAAAGAAAGCAAAAATAAAAAAGTAAAAAAGTGAATGCTACTTGGCGAGTGAACTCAACTTATAATATGTTAATTTGCTAAAACATGAAATTTATCACCCATTGTTATCCGAAAAAATTGTGAATGAATAGTAAAACTGGACAAATTGGTATTTTTATATGTTTACTAAATTTATGATCACATGTTTTTATCTTAGTTTTACTTCAAAATTGTAACACTATATAACAAACATATAACAAAATTGTTTACATTCATATTGTCAATTAATTCAAAACTTGTATAACTTTTATGAGCTAGAAACACTCTTAGCATTTCGATATCACAATTTAAAACTCAAAGGTCTTATAGTTTAAATTTTTATATGTACATCGGCATATAAGCAAAATCGATAATACAAAGTATGTTTTTTTTCCAACTATAAACACACACTATGAAAAGCTTTTAACCCATCGCAACACGGGAGTCTGGTCTTGACTTTTCTATGTGGTATTCATTCTCGTTCGGCTTTTAGAATCACATTTAGTAGTGGTGGGAACAGCTTGCAAAATCCAACCACTTGGCTATAAAATCCTTTGTTATATTCAAATGTAAGGCTGAACACAGTGGCAACCTAGTTCATATGTGCCACATTAGCTTTCTCTCTCCGACGACCTGACGACGACCTAGTTGCCACAGTGGTGACCTGGCAAATTATTTTATTTTATTATTATTTTTTTTTAATCAAATATTTTTAAAAACAAAATTAAACTTCATTAATAAAAATACTTAACATTACAACAATAATTAAAAACTTAAACTAATAAAACGTAGACGTTACAATACTTATTAAAAACTGAAAACATCACAAAAACTCTTCATCGTCAGTTACGTCTTCGTCACTTTCATCTTCGTATTCAATCTCTTGATTGCCTGCATTTCCACGGTTTCTCCAAATGTGTTCGACCAAATCAGATTTTACGTTTAGATGAGTTGATCGATCCGTTAACTCCTGAGTAACTACTAAGGATTCTGCATGGGATCTTACCGGATCATGATCACGGTGGCCCTATTGTGGAAACCATGTAGGACAAATCGCCCGCTGCTTGTGTTTGATGATCATATTATGTAATATGATGCATGTATACACAATATTTTCGAGATCCTGTTTATGCAGCCCTCGAGCCGGAACTTTAAGCATTTTCCACTTCTTCTTCAACACACCGAAAGCTCGTTCCACATCTTTCCTTGCTGCTTCGTGCTTCCTCTTGTACAATATTCTTTTTTCATCACCAGTAGGAGGATTTGAAATGGACTTAATAAGAACAGACCATTCCGGATATATCCCGTCAGTAAGATAATATCCCCTTTTGTAAGCAACATCGTTAGCCTCGAATTCAAGTTCCGCTGCTCTCCCAGATTTGATATCATTGAAAACAGGGGAACGATATAAAACGTTTATATCGTTATTCATCCCGGAGACACCAAAGAACGCATGCCAAATCCATAAATCTTGGGAGGTGACCGCTTCCAATAAAATGAATGGATGTGGCCCGTGATCACCCCTAGCATATTGACCTCTCGAACTATTTGGGCAGTTCTCCCACTCCCAACCTGTACAATCAATGCTTCCCATCATCCCAGGAAACCCATGCTTATGCTCGTGATGAGCATATAATCTTTCAAGGTCCGAATACGTGGGCTTTCGCAAATACTCAGCACCATATAACTCCATGATAACCGTGCAAAAGTTACGGAGACAATCGCGTGCTGTTGTTGCACCCACTTGCAGATACTCGTCAAGAGAATCGGGAACTGCACCGTATCCCAATTGACGAATTGCCGCAGTACACTTGACCAATGGGGAAATACCAAGTAGGCCTCTACAATCAGGAGTTTGTTGAAAATAAGGAGAATAATTGGTTACCTCTTGCACAATTTGAGTGAATAGGTCTCGGGGCATCCGGAACCGCCGACGGAATGTTTTTTCGTCATACAACGGTTCTTCGGAGAAGTAAGCGGCAACTAAACGATTATGAGCACCTTCATGATCCCTAGCCGTGTAGTTTCGTTGAGCCTTTGGCAGTGACGCTTGGTAAGTGTCCCAAGCATACTGCGTAAACTCCATAAACTCGCTCATAACTTCTTCCTCGTCGGAAGACGAAGAATTAAAAAATATCTCGTAAGACATAATTATCAAAATGTGTTTGAAAGTGTTTATGAGAAGTTGTTTGAAATTGTGTGTTTAAAAATGTGTTTGAGGTTGGTATTTATATAAAGTTGTAAAAGTGGTAAAGTTTTTTTTTTTTTTTTTTTTTTTTTTTTTTTTTTTTTTTTACAGACGGGCAAAATATCTTTTGGATTTTTGTAGCTTTACACTCGGTTGCCTCCTCAACCGACTTTACCCTTTCTCTCCCCTCAACCTAGCTCGCCCGGCCACCCCACTATGGGGCAACCGGCCAACCGATGACGACAACCGGCCTCAACCGATCCCATTGTATCCAGCCTAATAGACCAGTTAGATTTTATAGTCATGCCTTCATTTCTTTGTGTTGTATGAGCTTTTCTTGTGAGTGAGTTGTAAAAGTTACTAATTGGAGTTTACAACCATTTATAGTGATATTTGAATTTGTATTTAAAAAATTAATTTAATATAATAGTGCTATAAGCTAAATATTTTAAAATTATTAAAAATGTGGTTTGACGTCCAAATAAAGGATGATACAAATTATTTTAAAGATTTTGGACTTCATTATTTAGCATGTGTATATTAATATTCTGATATCCATGATTTTCTCCAGTTAGTTGTGTTGGATAATTGGGGAATTAGAACGGTGAGGATTAACCACAAAGTGATCTAACGGACGTGAATCGTTTTTGTAAAAGTGACCGTCGGCAATAGAATAGTAATAAAAATAATGTGAAAGAGAATGTTTTTAGCCACACATTTCAAATATAAAAAAGAGAACTTCATGAGAGATGCATATTTTTTTTAGGTGCATCTAAAATGTGCGGCTATAATTATTTTTCATCCCTCTCATTTTACTTTTATTTCTTATTTGATCATTATTTTATAATTCGATGGGTTGTCAAGAGGATAACGAAAGGTCATGAGGAATTGATCTTTGGACCACTTAAAAAGAGATGCAAAGACAATTGCAATTGAGATCGACCATCACAATGTGTTATTTTTACTTTTAATACCTTTTAACTATCATTTTAGAACCACTCGAACTAGGAGAATGCAAATTTATAATTCTACACATATACGCAATCAATATATATATAAGTAATAGACCGTCACACATTAAGTGAAAATAGTGGCCTAACTAAAGATACCAAAGATGACATGGTTCAAAAACTAGTTCTTACACTAGCAAGTAGCGAGTAGGCAATCTCTAGCTAAAGTTTAGGCCGACAACAAAGAGTCAAGTGTTGTTAAAACGTACCCAAAAAAGAGAATAAATTGGCCCAGTTTGGTTCAACTTGATAATCAAATGATCTTTAATTACCATAAGCGGATGATCTTATGGTGCATATGATGTAATCTTCTTGTTGGTGTTATACAAAACACTTTCACTAAATATATTGAAATTACAATGTAATTTAAGTAAGTTAGTCTCTATTCCTAGTCGTATATGTCTTGTTGTCAGCATATTTGAAGTGAGTATTAAAAACATGTGTATGATGAAATGACATACGTGACTTTGATATTATGTGCTTATAGTAAGCTTTAGAGAAAATTAGGATGTGGCGAAAACTAAGATTACGGGCTAGCTGTTTTTGTTGTTGCTGCCAATTTGTTTTAAAATGATAGTAAAAAGATGACTGTTGAGACAAGTAATGTAATTAGGCTCAGTTTTGTTAATGATTTATTGCAGAATTAGATATAGAAAAAATGAATACGTTGTTGTATATTTGACTAGAATTTATTGTTACTTTGTAAAGCGTAATGTGAATATCATTCGCTTCAAGTGTTGGTCCAAATGGCATCTAGCATCACAGACTATATTGTTAGAATTACGGGAAGTATATATATTGTTAGAATTACAGGAAGTATCTATAATCAACTAACAAGTAACAGTGGACATTTATTACTATTAAAAGTGGACAAATGGGTAAGGTAGGTCAACAAGCTGGGTGGGTTGAAAAAGTCAAAACGGATAATGTCTGTGCGGGTAAAATAGGTCAAAATGACCAGATACGTAAAAGGTCAAAACGGGTAATCTCTATGTGTAAAACGGGTCAAATGACCAGCAACCTTTCTGAAGAAGTGACGGTGTGTGATATGAAAATGTTAATTAATAATCTTACATGATCCCTTATCAGCTAACTTGTCTTTACTTTTTACATGTTTAACTCATTGAAAAAAGCATAGTACTGATCGAATCAACCCAAACACAACTTAGGGCCCGTTTGGTTGGCACCCGTGTCTTTTGGATTCGGGACTTAAAGTATAAAATAGTGTTTGGTGTGCTTTTTCTATTTTTGACTTTGGACTTAAATCCATATATACGGGCATGTGAAATTCCAGGGCATATTGATGGCTTTTCTGACATTATAACTATTTTGTGGACCCTTCTTAATTTCTTATCTCTTTATTTATTTTTCTTATATTTTATATATTATATTTTAATTTTAAAATTTATTTTATAATATATAATATATATATAAATATTATTTTCTCTCTCCTACATCAAATCCAAATCCAAATCCTAAACCAAATTCAAATCCAAATCCAAATCTTAATCCTAAACCCATCTATAAACCAAACGGGCCCTTAATGTATCAAAATTTCTACTTCTAATATGTACATATATACATATAGGGGAGAAAAGGTTTATCAGGTTTTATGCGTTAAACATACATTTTGTTTTTCTATTTATTGCTTTGAACGCCTTATTTTAGTAAGAATAGGTAAATATGTCTCACTAGATGAGTAGATGCTAAAAGAAATTATATGTATATCCAACAAATAAAACAAAAAATGAAAATCAATTCGATGTAACATATTATAGTGGTAGGGAAAACTTACCATGCATTCTTTGTGATGGTAAAAAAGATTACTACCGACAAATAATATCTCCATATTTTTATCATCTATAACAATTTGAAGCATACGTGTTCTGTCCCCTTACTTAACTTAATTTTAGGCTATTTTTTATGGGTTTAAGTTAGAATATTCTTTTTTTTTTTTAAATATATCGACTTCCAAATGTCAACCAACACACAAAATAAACACGTTACTCTTACAGTATATTATCACCACCACCTTTTTCTTCACAATACAATTTTATATGGGTACATCTTACGACCAACTTTCATCACCACCCATATAAAAATCTTAAAGATTATTAATATTATTTTTATTATTTTTTATTTTATAAGTTTTTCTATTGGTTTTATCAAGTTTTTGTTATACGAGTATTTCATATAATCGGAATTCATCACCACCCATGTGGAAAATAGTAAATCTTTATACATAAAAATTACAAGTTCTTTTTGACTTTTTGTTATATGAGTATTTTTTAAATACTCATTTTGTCTCTAAATAAATGTTCATTTTGATTTTTTGCAGCTTTTATTTTATTCAACATTGACCTTAGATATTTTTATTTATGTTATATATAATATTTGATAAAAATTATACTAATGAAAATAAATTTAAAACCTAATTTATTTATATATTTTGCATCAAATATTATATAACACAAACAAAAATATTTAAGGTAAAAATTGAACAATAAAGACAGAAAAAAGTTAAAGTAACATTTATATAAGGACGAAGTAATATTTTGTAAAATGGGTATAAGAGTAAGTGGCGCGTACATGAGAATGGTGGTTTCATGCATTATTCGTTTTAATGGTTTTTGGTGTTGACTTCAGTTGGTGTAATATTTTTTTATTTGTTTAGTAACCCAAACATGAGTTTATGATTATAATTTGATGGGTTGTCAAGAGGATAATGAAGGGTCATGGGAAATTGATTTTTGGACCATTTAAAAAGTGAGGCAAAGACGATTCCAGTTGATACCATCACCATGTGTTACTTTAACTTTTAATACCATTTAACTATCATTTTAGAACCACTCGAACTAGTAGAATGAAAATTCATATTTCTCCACATATACGCCATCAATATATATAAGTAATAGACCGGAAAAAATAAAGTGAAAATACTCGCCTGACTAAAGATACCAAAGATAACATAGTACAAAAACTAGTTCTTGCACTAGCGAGTATGTCATCTCTAGCTAAAGTTTAGGCCGACAACAAACAGTATCGTGTTATTAAAATGTAGCCTGAAAAAGGGAATAAAATGGGCCAGTTTGGTGCAATTTGATAATCGAGTGATCTTTAATTACCATAAGTGGGCGATCTTATGGTGCATATATATAATCTTTAGTGTTATACAAAACACTTCCACTAGATATATTAAAATTACGATGTAATTTAAGTAAGTTGTGTTTCGATTCCTAGTCGTATATGTTTTGTTGTCAGTATATTTGAAGTGAGCATTAAGAATATTTGTTTGATGAAATGACATACAAGACTTTGATATTATTTGCTTTAGAGGAAATTAGGGTGTGGCGAGAACTAAGATTACGAGCTAGCTGTTTTTGTTGTTGCTGCCAATTTGTTTTAAATTGATGCTAAAAAAATGATTGTTGAGACAAGTAATGTAATTAGACCCAGTTTTGTTAGTGATTCTATTGCAGAATTATGATATAGTCTAAATGAATATGTTGTTGTATATTTGGCTAGAATTTATTGTAATTTTATAAGGGGTAATGTGAATGCATTATTGGGTTCAGTGTTAGTCCAAAGAGCATGTATCATTACAGACTATACTGTTAGAGTTACGGCAGGTCTCTGTAATCAACTAACAAGTAACATTGGACATCTATTACTACTAGAAGTGGACAAATGAGTACGGTAGGTCATCAAGTTAGATAGGTGATCAAGTCAAAATGGGTAATTTATGTGCGAGTAAAACTGGTCAAAATGATTAGATACGTAAAAGGTCAAAACATGTAATCTCTCTATTGGTAGAATGGGTTAAATGACCAGCAACCTTTCCACACAAGTGACGGTGTGTGACATGAAAATGTTAATTAATAATCTTACATGATCCTTGATCTAACTTTTCTTTACTTTTTACATGTTTAACTCATTGTAAAAAACATAGTACTAAATCAACCAAACACAACTTAATGTATCAAAATTCCTACTTCTAATGTATGTTTTATGCGTTAAACATACATTTTGTTTTTCTATTTATTGCATTGAACGCCTTATTTTAGTAAGAATCGGTAAATATGTCTCACTAGATGCTAAAAGAAATTATATGTATATCCAGCAAATAAAACAAAAAATGAAAATCAATTCGATGTAACATATTATAGTGGTAAGGAAAACTTACCATGCATTCTTTGTGATGGTAAAAAAGATTACTACCAACAAATAATATCATCTATAACAATTTAAAGCATACGTGTTGTGTCCCCTTACTTAACTTAATTTTAGGCTATTTTTTATGGGTTTAAGTTAGAAAATTTCTTTTTTTATACGTATCGACTTCTAAATCTCAACCAACACACAAAACAAACACGTTGTCTCTTACAGTATATTATCACCACCACCTTTTTCTTCACAGTACGATTTATGGTTATATCTTACAGCCAACTTTCATCATCACCCATATAAAAATCTTGAAAGACTTTTTATTTTATTTATTTAATCAAGTATTTGTTATATGGGTATTTCATATAATCGGAATTCATCACCACCCATGCGAAAAAAATTTAAATCTTGATACATAAAAATTGCAACTTTTTTTTTGAGTTTTTGTTATGCGGGTATTTTTTAACCCTCTATCTTACTACATATAATAGAAATACGGTCAAAACTTGAAAAGTGAAAAGTTGAAAGTCAAAAGTGAGAGAAATATTTGTGTAATTAATACTCTTATTAAAACACCTCATTACTTAAGAGTATAATAATTTATTCATATTGTACAACCAATTAAAAACATATGTATCAAATTAAAAATAACCAATTAAAACACTTCTTACTAAAAAGTACAATAAAATTTTCACAATGTACAATTTAAACAAGCTACAACATAATCATAAATATAAAATAATTAAACACACTAATTAATGTTATTTTTAAAACACCCTAAAATGAAAAATACATGTTATGATACACATTATACAAATTAATAAAACACACAAAGCTTTATACAAGCTAACAAGTTGATGGTACATATAGTTTTGAAAATCAGACTGGACCAACAGCTCCAACCGGGAACTGGTGTCGCCACCGGTTCGGCTAACTAATAACAGCCATCCGAAAACAAACTAGAAAGGACCCGTTGAAACCGATACAAACTCGTGAATCAAGTCTCATCGAGATTTATTTCTCTGGTAAATCGTCACAAGTACCCGTCGCCGCAATGCGCGGGTACCCTGCTATACTATATATAAAGGAAAAAACAAAAAGTAAAAAGTGAAAAGTTGAAACTATTAATACATATCGAAAACCAAGTTGACTCGGGACGCTTCAAACCCGGTGGGTTGACCCTGTTTAATTTGACCCATTTTTGACCCAACATATCGGGTTGACTCGGTTTAAATCGACCCGTTTTTCGTCCGGAACGGTTCAACCGGTTGAACCACCCGGGTTTCAAAACATTATTTTTAATCCCTAAATTTTCAAACTTTTATTATTTTTCGTTTATAACCCATAAACTTTTTTTAACACAAAACGATTTGTCTCTATACAAATATATTATATATATAAGTTTTTCTTCAAAAACGATTATAATGTTTTACAATTAAGAGAAATATGTGCCCGTTAGTACACATTTAACTTTTCAATATGCTAAATACGCTTATTTTCAACACAAAAAAAAAAAAAAAAAAAAGTGTCCAAATCTTTTACAAAATAGCCAAAATTAGTCAATTTTTTTTATTTTGGGCTAATCACATTCATGCTAATTTTGATACTTGCGTTCTTCTTAACAACGTCACCATTAATCTCATCCTTGTTAGTTTTTACGTGACAAGTAACGTTTGTTGTTAGTTTTATCTCATAACTTATGTAATGTTTATTTTCATTTTCATTAAATGTTTTTATATGTTGTTTGATAGATGTTAAGAATTTTGTCTAGACTTTAGTTATCGTATAGTACGACCGTTTGCAATTGCATTTTCATCGGTTCATGTTCTATTTTAAACGTACACAAAACACTCACCACAATATCACAAATCATTAATTATCTGACGCTAGAAACCGCTGCCGCTAGGTGCGGGTACTCGCCTAGTTAATTTAAACATCAGAATTATTACAAGTTCTATTTAAAACAAATATCAAATAATATCAAAAAAACATTTTTAGTTGCTCGTAAAAATACAATAGTATATGCGAGTTCATAAATATATGTGGTGTCATAGACATTTTAATGATAACTACTATCTAAAGTTGCATCAATGAAACTGATGACTTGTGTCGAAATTATGCGAGAGAACTTTTAGAGAAATGAGAACCTTAATTTAAGAAAGACAACAAAATAAATAATGGGTATTTAATGATTTAAGTTTCAACTATTTATTGTTGACTTTTTAATATTGAGTTGAATTTTTCGGTTATATTTATATAATTATCTCAAACTAAACGTAAAGTCAAATGACTTTAAAAACAGTAATAACTTCTTTCATCTACATTGGATTGAACATTTCTATGTCTCTTTACAAAGTTCTTCTACTTATCCTAGACATGTGATTGAAATACTTGGAAAAATAATTGAATTGCACGAAGAAAAATAATAAATCATATTATACAAATATTCAAGCCTGGGCAACGGGCCAAATGGGCCCGAGCCCGAAAGGGTACGGTCCAAACAGGGTCGAGCCCGAACAGGCACAGGCCAAACGGGGTCGAGCCCGAACGGGCACAGGCCAAACGGGGTCTAGCCCGAACGGGCACGAGCTAAACAAAATTCTGGATATCCGTAAATTTATTGTAAAAAACATAATAAACTAAAATACATAATTTACCGCAAAATTTCATTTCAAGGTACACGCCGCCGCAACGCGCGGGTACCCTGCTAGTCCTAAAAAATGTATACTTTAACTTTTTATAGTTCTTTTTTTTTCTTTTTTTCAATTTTGATTTTAAATATTTTTGTTTATGTAATATATAATATTTGATAAAAATTATAACAATGAAAATATATTTAAAACCTAGTTTATTCATATATTTTGAATCAAATATTATGTAACACAAAAAAAATATTTAAGGTAAAAGTTGAATAATAAAGATTAAAAAATGTTAAAGTGACATTTATTTAGAGACGAAGAGAGTAATATTTTGTAAATGAGTTCGAATCGGATTGTTGGGGGGAGGGGGGGGGGGGTTGCGTGGGATAAGAGTAGGTGGCGCGTGCATGAGAATGGTGGTGTCGTGCATTATTGGTTTTAATGGTTTGGTGTTGAGTTCAGTTGGCGTATTTATATATTTTTTTATTTGTTTAGTAACCCAAACATGAGTTCTTATGGTTATAATTTGATGGTTTGTCAAGAGGATAATGGAGGGTCGTGGGGAATTGATCTTTGGACCACTTAAAAAGAGAGGCAAAGACGATTGCAATTGAGACCGACCATCACAATGTTACATTTACTTTTAATACCTTTTAACTATCATTTGAACCACTCGAACTAGAAGAATGAAAATTTGTAATTCTCCATATATACGCCATCAATATATATAAGCAATAGACCGGAAAACATGAAGTGAAAATACTCGCCTGACTAAAGATACCAAAGATAACATGGTACAAAAACTAGTTCTTGCAATAGCGAGTAGCGAGTATGCAATATCTAGCTAAAGTTTAGGTCGACAATAAACAATATGTGTTGTTAAAACGTACCTAACAAAAGGAATAAATTGGCCCAGTTTGGTTCAACTTGATAATTGAGTGATCTTTAATTACCATAAGTGGGCGATCTTATGGTGCATATATGTAATCTTTAGTGTTATACAAAACACTTCCACTAAATATTTGAAATTACGATGTAATTTAAGTAAATTGTGTTCCTATTCCTAGTCGTATATGTTTTGTTGCCAGCATATTTGAAGTGAGTATTAAAAATATTTTTATGATGAAATGACATACGAGACTTTGATATTATGTGCTTATAGTTTACTTTAGAAGAAATTAGAGAGTGGCGAGAACTAATATTACGAGCTAGCTATTTTTGTTGTTGCTGCCAATTTGTTTTAAATTGATGGTAAAAAAAATGACTGCTGAGACAAGTAATGTAATTAGACTCAGCTTTGTTATTGATTCTATTACAGAATTATGATACAGCCTAAATGAATACGTTGTTGTATATTTGGCTAGAATTTATTGTAACTTTGTAAGGCGTAATGTGAATGCATCATTGGCTTCAAGTGTTAGTCCAAAGAGCATCTAGCATTACAAATTATATTGTTAGAGTTACGGAAGGTCTCTATAATCAATTAACAAGTAAAAGTGGGCATCTATTATTATAAGTGGAGAAATGGGTAGGGTAGGTCAGCAAGTTGGTGGGGTGAAAAAGTCAAAATGGGTAATATCTGTGCGGGTAGAACGGGTCAAAATGACCAGATACGTAAAAGGTCAAAATGGGTAATCCCGGGTCAAATGATTAGCAACCTTTCCACACAAGTGACGGTGTATCATAATTCTGTAGGTGGCGCGTGCATGAGAATGGTGGTGTCGTGCATTATTGGTTTTATTGGTTTGGTGTTGAGTTCAGTTGGCGTATTTATATATTTTTTTATTTGTTTAGTAACCCAAACATGAGTTCTTATGGTTATAATTCGATGGTTTGTCAAGAGGATAATGGAGGGTCGTGGGGAATTGATCTTTGGACCACTTAAAAAGAGAGGCAAAGATGATTGCAATTGAGACCGACCATCACAATGTGTTACATTTACTTTTAATACCTTTTAACTATCATTTTGAACCACTCGAACTAGAAGAATGAAAATTTGTAATTCTCCACATATACGCCATCAATATATATAAGCAATAGACCGGAAAACATGAAGTGAAAATACTCGCATGACTAAAGATACCAAAGATAACATGGTACAAAAACTAGTTCTTGCAATAGCGAGTAGCGAGTATGCAATATCTAGCTAAAGTTTAGGTCGACAATAAACAATATGTGTTGTTAAAACGTACCCAACAAAAGGAATAAATTGGCCCATTTTGGTTCAACTTGATAATTGAGTGATATTTAATTACCATAAGTGGGCGATCTTATGGTGCATATACGTAATCTTTAGTGTTATACAAAACACTTCCACTAAATATTTGAAATTACGTTGTAATTTAAGTAAATTGTGTTCCTATTCCTAGTCGTATATGTTTTGTTGCCAGCATATTTGAAGTGAGTATTAAATTTTTTTTTATGATGAAATGACATACGAGACTTTGATATTATGTGCTTATAGTTTGCTTTAGAAGAAATTAGAGCGTGGAGAGAACTAATATTACGAGCTAGCTATTTTTGTTGTTGCTGCCAATTTGTTTTAAATTGATGGTAAAAAAAATGACTGCTGAGACAAGTAATGTAATTAGACTCAGTTTTGTTGTTGATTCTATTACAGAATTATGATACAACCTAAATGAATACGTTGTTGTATATTTGGCTAGAATTTATTGTAACTTTGTAAGGCGTAATGTGAATGCATCATTGGCTTCAAGTGTTAGTCCAAAGTGCATCTAGCATTACAAATTATATTGTTAGAGTTACGGAATGTCTCTATAATCAATTAACAAGTAAAAGTGGGCATCTATTATTATTATAAGTGGAGAAATGGGTAGGGTAGGTCAGCAAGTTGGTGGGGTGAAAAAGTCAAAATGGGTAATATCTGTGCGGGTAGAACGAGTCAAAATGACCAGATACGTAAAAGGTCAAAATGGGTAATCCCGGGTCAAATGATTAGCAACCTTTCCACACAAGTGACGGTGTCTGATATGAAAATGGTAATTAGTGATCTTACATGATCCCTTATCAACCAACTTTTTCCTTACTTTTTACATGTTTGACTAATTGAAAAAAAAATCATAGTACTGAATCAACCCAAACACAACTTAATGTGTCAAAATTCCTACTTCTAACATGTACCTCGTATATACATATAGGGGAGAAAAGGTTTATGAGGTTTTATGCATTAAACGTACATTTTGTTTTCCTATTTGTTGCAATGTACGGCTTACTTTGGTAAGAATCGGTAAGTATGTCTCTCTAAATGCTCAAAAAAGTTCTTTATATGTATATCTTATCAATAGCAATTTATGCGTTTTGCTATAAAAAGAACATAAAGTAAGAGTTACGTTTTGTTAGCAGAAATATATGTACACCAATAAAATTTAGGCAAAAATGCATATATATCCCTCCCAAAGTGAATAATTGCATATATATCCTTTGGACAAGTTTTTATAGCACATAGTACAATGGTTTTTATGCATGCTTTGGATATATATGCAATTTTGCATTTTCGGGAGGATATATATGCAAAAGCCCCATAAATTTAATATGGTTAGAATCTTGCACGAATTACTTTCTTTGTTCATTGATTTTTAGTCAGAGTTGTTTGTGTTTTACGTTCGAGATGGTTTAATAAATAGTGGCTTAGAGGGGTTCAGATTGTAGTTTTTGATAGGTAGTGATGCTCAATTCTAAGCAAGGTTGCAAAAATCGTGAATCGGTAGTCGGGCGGTCGACCTTTTTGTAGTTTGTAATCGGTCTAGGCGGGATTAATAGGTGATTAATCGGATTGACATTTCCGATACATTTTGGGTACTTCCGACAAGTTTTAGGTATTTTCGACGAGTTTTTTGTATTCATGAAGAGATTTTCCTAAAAAAAAAACATCTTGTAATAGATATAAAAAGAAACATTAAGTGATTAAAACTTGTTTACGGTGTGTTTTGGGTATTTTCGACAAGATTTGCAAGTTTTCGGCAAGTTTGACCACCGTTGACTGTCGTTGATCACTTTTGACCGATTTACATAAATTGGAAAGGTCGATGGCCCTGTAGCGCCTAAGCGGCGATTAATCGGCCTTGTAAGCCTTTTTTGCAATACTGGTTTAAGTAAATGCCCGGATACATATGCGCTTTTTTTAGCTGCAAATCTGCAAAATTGGTAAAAATCGCGAATGGATTGTATGTCTCATGTATGTGTGTACATCTCCATTGAAACTCCTCACAATAACTTTCTTGCATCTCTTAATTTACATGTTTACAATGTGTATTCACCAAAAGAATAAGTAGCTCAAAAGTGTACCTTGATAGGATTGTGGACATACTAAGGGGGTGTTTCTTTTTTCTATATGAACCACTTAATGTGGGCTCAATCCTTTAATCCCACTTAATGGGGAGACCTATCAAAGCTTTGTCCTCTCCTTTAAGAGGCTAATTAAGTGGTTCATATGGAACCACTTAATTTGGTAAACACCCCTTAAGATTTGTCAAACCCAATACCTTACAACATTTAGGGCTCGTTTGGTTTGTAGATGAGTTTATGATTTAGATTTAGATTTTGATTAAAAATTTGTATTTAGATTTGGATTAAGATTTTATGTAGGTTTGAATTAAATGAAGAGAGATAAATATTTAATGAAAAAGTGTAATTTTATAATAAAAAGAAAAAAAGAAATAAAGAGAGAGAAATAGATAGGATGTGAGATGGGGGCCACAAAAAGTAGGGAGACATTAGAGGTTTTATGCATGCATTGAAATTTGGAATGAATACCAATTTTAAATCCAAAAAATCTAACCAAACAACATTTATCAATCCAACTCCCAATCTCAAATCCTACACCCTCATACCAAACGAGCCCTTAATTATATAAGAGTGCATTACGCGATTACTAATTTTGTTCTTTACTTTATTGCTTTTTGATACCCTATTTTGTTATCTTGTGAAAAAGACTAAAATTACTTATTTGGAAGCAACTTTAAACTTCATTATCATCTCAGAGTAGTGATTGGCATGACTAATTCATGTGCCTAATTTGATGCCTAACAAGGATCTTGGAACATATGACAAAATCAATGGTAAATAAAATGAGTGAGAATAAGTGGAATACATGTGTCACTAAATAAATATATTAAGCATGAAATTAGTCACATGAATTAGGCATGTCAATCATTTTCCTATCATCTTATTTAAGTTGAAACTACTTATTATTAGCTTAACTACAAAACTAAATACATTGGAATTAAGTTATCATAAGAATATATACACATCATTAACATCTTAAAAAAATTAGGGTTAATATACACAAAAGTTACTAAAGTTTACGGAAAATTTGTCCTAAGTGATTATAGTTTGTTTGTTGCTATTCATGTTACTCAAGTTAACGGGTTTATTATATGGGTTACTCAAGGTTTAAAAAAGTGATATTCTTGTTACTACGAGGGTGGGCAACCGGATGATTTACCGGTCCCCTTGTCTACGTCATCACTATAGTTTGAGATGTTACAAGCAAGTTACTATAGTTCACGGGGTTTATTAAATAGGTTACTGAACCTTAAAAAAAAGTTACTATCCGTTTTTATACATTTATGTATGTTTTATCTAATTTCGTTTTTTTACGTTTTTCTCCATTTTCGTACGTATTTATACGTTGTGTACGTTTTCTTTGTTGTCGTTCTTTTTTTTTACGTTTTTCTCCATTTTTGTATGTTTTTGTATATTTCGGTATGTTTCTTTACGTTTCTATCCGTTTTTATACGTTTGTGTATACATTTCTCTGTTGTCGTACCTTTTTTTTTTTACGTTTTTGTACATTTTTGTACATTTTTTTATATATGTTTGTCCATTTTCGTACGTTTTTGTATGTATTTATATGTTTTTATACATTATCTTACATTTTTGTACGTTTTCATACTATTTTTACGTTATTCTACACCTTTGTATGTTTTATACATTTTTATGTTTTATCTGTTTTTTACGTATGTATGTTTTATCCGCTTTTATACGTTTGTATGTTTTAAATGTTTTTATGTTCTATACGTTTTATCTTCTTTAATACGTTTGTAAGTTTTATAAGTTTTTACGTATAAAAATGTAAGAAAACGTATAACAACGTCCAAAAACGTATAATAACATCCAAAAATGTATAATAACGTATGAAAACATATCAAAACAAAAAGTTACTTCCAAAAAAGTTTAATAACGTCCAATTATGTAAAAAAAAAACATACAAATGTGTGCAAAATTAAAAAAACGTGCAAAATCAGAGAAAAATGTAAAAGAATGTAAACGTATAATGACGTTCAAAAAGTTGTTGTAAAAAAACGTATAAAAATATACACAATTTTAGCAACTTATTTGTATGTTAACTTAAATGTAAAAGAATGTAAACGTATAGTAACTTAAATGAACATTTTGGCAAACTTTAGTAACTTATTTGTATATTAACTCATTTTTTTAATATAAATGAAATCTACAATATTTGCCACGTAGTATCATTACCGGTAATTCTAGCTTACCAAAACAAGAGTAACAAATATAACCGGTCACAATAAGTTGAGTAACCTGAATAGCAACAAACAAACTTTAGTGACTTAAAACAAATTTCTCGTAAACTTTAAAAAATTAATAAAATCAACTCGATGTTGGTTTTGTGAAGCCGAAACAAGGAAGAAAATGGTAGTAAGAAAAACTCTCTTAACGACACGTACCATCCCTCTCAGTCATCACAGGGTACATATTAAAAAATTAATAAAATCAACTCGATGTAACATATCGTGGTAGTAAGAAAAACTTACCATGCATTCTTTGTGAACCCTTGTAAGTTTTAAAGGAAAAAAACTACTACCAACTGAACTAGAATTTTTGAGAAGGTGTTACATATTTTTTATTTATAATTATGAGTACTCAAATTTGTCTTAAAGTTTATTAAATTAAATACTATCAATTCATTCATATTTTTTGCATCAAGTATTATATAATACTAGTTAGATACCCGCGCACAGCGGCGGCGATAAATATAGTAAATGAATTGCTAACCCAACTCTCCTCGCAATTCCCTACCCGCTTAGTGAATTCATTTCACAACACTCCAAATGTATATGTGTTAGTTGTATGTGTTTGTTTGGGTTTTCCGTATCTTTCTAGTGACATCATTATTCCCGCATATAAAAAGACCTTCACAATCTCTTTCCCGTCAAACACTTTCCCAAAAGTAAATAATTTTGATAAATAAAGTTTGTATTAATTGAAATAAAGGTTAATGTTATAAAAATTTGAATCAAAATAAAATAAACCTACTAAAAATGTAAAAACTAAAAACTTATAAAAATATATCAAAATGGATGTTGAATTAAAGAGCACAAAATTATAAAAAATATGGTGAAATTAGATCAAAAAAAATTTAAACGGATTAAAAGATATTTAAAGTTAAAAATAATGGTGATTAATTAGATAGGAAGTGACATGTGTCACCCCATTATTGGAGGTATTTATTTTAGATTGTTAGAGCTCCTCCCTTTTTGTTATTTTTTAGTTAAAAAAGTGACACATGTCACTCAATGATTGGAGCTCCTTATCTTAATTTTTTGTGAAGCCCACAACTTAAATGCTTTATATAGTAGTATAGATAAAGAGTTAATTGCATTTTTGGTCCTTGTGGTTTGGTCAAATTGCAGGTTTGGTCTCAAAAACTTTGAAAGTGCAGCGATAGTCCCTATTTTAAAGTTTGGATTATATTTTTGGTCCATGGATAAAGTAAAATGACTAAAATACCCTTTGTCTTCTTCAGAAAAAGACAAAGGCAATTTGGTCATTTCATATCGATAAGGACAAAAAATACAACCTAAACTACAAAATAGGAACTATTGTTGCACTTTCAAAATTTTAGAAACCAAATCTGCAATTTAACCAAACCACAAAGATCAAAAATGCAATTATAAGACCGAAAAAATCATGATATAAAATTGACTTAACCCATGCCACATCCGGCTTCTATGTGAGTCCGTCCCTCAACCAAGAAATGTATATATCTTCATATTCTTCTACAACAATTGAAAGCACACGTGTTGTGTCCCTATTAACTTAATTTTAGGCTTTTTATATATATCACTTCCAAATCTCTCAATCTTTTTTTGCAACACACACAAGAAACCAACACGTTATCTCTTTATATCATCACCACCGTGCCACCTTTTTCATAAAACCATTTATGGGTATTTCTTTTAACCACCTTTCATCACCACCCATATAAAAATCTTGAAAAAAAAATTCTTTTTTCATAATTTTGTTGGGTTTTTTCAACTTTTTGTCATATGGGTATTTCATAAAATCGAATTTCATCACGACCCATGTAAAAAAAAACTAAATCTTGCAGCTTTTTTTTGTGTTTTGGTGAGATGGGTGGTGGCGCGTGGGATAAGAGTAGGTGGCGCGTGCATGAGAATGGTGGTGTTGTGCATTATTGGTTTTTGTGGTTTTTGGTGATGAGTTCAGTTGGGGTGTTTTATGTTTTTTATTTGTTTAGTAATCCTATGAGTTCTTATGGTTATGGTTCAATGGGGTGTCAAGAGGATAATGAAGGGTCATGGGGGATTGGTGTTTATTATGGGGATTCACCTTTTTCTCTAAAGCCTATTGAAGATGTAAGTGACCTTTTTTATGCACATTTAGGGGGTGTTTGTTTAAGGTTATATGTGGGCTTATGAGCTTATTTGTTTTTCGGCTTATATTTCTCAAGTCCCATGTTTTCTGGCTTACTTTGAGACTTATATAAGTTTACTATATCATAATAAACTTGTATAAGCCCATAAGTCTCAAAATAAGCCGGAAAATTGGGGCTTGTGAAATATAAGCTGAAAAACAGATAAGCTCATGAGCCCATATAAGCTTAAACAAACACCCCCTTATGCACATTTATGTTTGTGTTACTTTTTATGCTATAGGGATATTTGCATTATTTGAAAATATGTTTGTTGGCCTATTTGATGTGTTCAGGATTGTGCTTCGAAAGTGATTATGTGATTATTTTGTTTTTAAGAGGGTGCTTGTTTCGGCTTATATAGACGGCTTATGGCTTATTTGGTTTTGGGCTTATGTTTCATAAGCTTATTTTCTGTGGCTTATTTTAAAACTTTTCGGCTTACATAACTTTATTATTATGACATAATAAACTTATATACATAAGCCGAAAAGTTTTAAAATAAGCCACAGAAAATAAGCTTATGAAACATAAGCCCAAAACCAAATAAGCCATAAACCGGCTATATAAGCCGAAACAAACACCCCCTAACTCATGTTGAGTGTTTGGATGGAGCCATGGAGGTAATGTTAATTTGATTGGAATGGTAGTGGGGTAGCGGTGCAGAAACATGCATTTGGCTCAAGCCAAAAAGATGCCACCTACATTTGGCGAGGGGGGGGGGGGGGGGGGGATGTGTTACTGCACCTTGTCCTCTTAAGCTTATCTAAGTTCATCTCCTTATTTTGCAATAAGTAGTTTGAGTTTGCTTATTCTAAACTGATATTTTGATAAGTTCATGATTATTTTGAAATAGTCAAAATTGCAAGTTTCATCGTAGGGTGGAATTAGTTTTCTATAGTAAGCTGTTTAAGTAAGCAATTTCAAACCCCCCTTACTAGTTCTGTTTTTTATACGGTTTCTTTAATTGGTTTCTAAAAGGTTGGTCATTTTTCTGTGTGGTTCTTTTCGGTACTATGTTATGGTATCTTCAATAATGCTGTGATTAATTTTTTAGAATAATTGGAATGTTCTAATGTATGCTACTATGTTGTGGATCTATTATGAACTTTTTGGAATCAAGCTTAGTCAAAGAAATTCTTTTTTTTTGCGACTTAAAGGATCTTATTATTATATATGTCTTATTTAAACTGAATAAAGCTTGGACCTTTTCTGTTAAGTTTCGGTGTTTTGAAGCGTTCGCTGGTTTGGATGAATTGCAGATGAATATTTGGGACAATAGAAGTGCAGCGTGGCCTATAGCAAATCCGGTTTTGACTTGTGCTTCAGTTACTGATCCGGCGTTCCCTAGTAATTATGTCGCTGATCCTTTTCTTTATACCAAGGTAATTCCTTTTTTTCTCCTTTTTACAGTTCCACAATCTATTAATTTTAATCTGTCATTTAGTGAAGATTAGTTGCAACCAATTGATCTTAAAAACTATGTTGATTCAATGAAATTGGAATGCTAAGTAGGTGCTCGGATGTGTTTGTAAACTTTAAACTGAGCTTGGTGACTGTAAGTAGGCAGTAAAAATGTTTGTGTTTGGGTGAAAGTGATTGAAAAAAAAAAAAAAAAAAAAAAAAAAAAAAAAAAAAAAAAAAAAAACGCGAGATGCTGTGATGAACTGTTATATGAGTTAAAGGTGAAGTTATCTACATATCCGTAATCACTTTCTTGTTTTGTCGTGTCACATTGTTTTGTTTACCGATTAGTACCTCAGCATGTAAAAGTTTAATTATGGTTCAGGATGATATTCTTTATATGTTCTTCAAAAGCAAGAATCCAATAACGATGCAAGGAGATATCAGGGTCGCAAGAAGTATGGATAATGGAGTCACATGGGGGCAATTAGGAGTAGCATTGGATGAAGATTGGCATCTTTCGCATCCATACGTATTTGAGTACAATCGTCATGTAAGAATCTTGTACATTTTACAAAAAAAGGCTTTATATTACTACTGATATGTTACTGACATTATCTTATTTGTCGACTGAACTATTTATAGATATACATGATGCCGGATGGAAGCGGGAAAGGGGATCTTCGTTTGTACCGTGCAGTAGATTTTCCTTTGAAATGGAAACTTGAAAAGGTCATCTTGGAACGCTCACTTGTCGATACATTTATCATACAACACAAAGAAACATTCTGGATTTTCGGTTCTTATCACGGGAATCTTGAAATCTGGTATAGCAGATCGCCGTTTGGTCCATGGACCCCACATAAAAGAAACCCCGTGCTCGGACTACCTAATGGAGGCCGGCCCTTCAATTACAATGGGCATTTTTATCGATTAGCTCACGATAATGAACGGGTTCATGTGTTTAAGATCGAAGTCCTTACACCTTACAGTTACAAAGAAGTAGAAGTCGATATCGGGGTTGAAAATCCGACTAAAGGTAGAAACGCGTGGAATGGGGCCCGGTCTCATCACCTAGATGTTCAACGGTTAAGTAACGGGAAGTGGGTCGGGGTTGCTGACGGGGATAGGACTCACTTTGGTGACGTGATTAGCAGACGTGTGGTGGGGTGCGGTTTGATTGTAACAGCTGGTTCAGTCATTTTTGTTATTGGTTGGTTACTCGGTTTAGTCAAGAGGTTCATCCCGTTCGCTCACAATGTAAAGAATAAAAACAATTTGTTATTAATTTGGGAAAGACTCAAACTTCGGGTTCGGTTAAATGTGAACCCGAACAGGTTCATCGGTAAGTTTGTGATCTCGTTCCTTTTGATAGTCTCCGTTGTCATAATGTGTGTCGGTTTTTGGTACATTTACGGAGGAAACGGTGCGGAGAAACCATATCCGGTTGACACTCGTTTCTCTCAGTTCACGTTATTAGCAATGACTTACGATGCTCGGATATGGAACTTGAAAATGTACGTTAATCATTACTCTCGATGTGCATCAGTTCGTGAAATCGTTGTCGTTTGGAACAAAGGAAACCCGCCTGACCCAAACGATTTTGACTCGGCGGTCCCGGTCAGGATACGGGTCGAGAAGCAAAACTCGCTAAACAATCGGTTTAGACCCGACTCCTTAATTAAGACCAAAGCGGTTCTTGAACTTGATGATGATATAATGATGAACTGTGACGATATCGAACGCGGGTTCAAAATTTGGCGTGAATATCCAGAACGGTTAGTCGGGTTTTACCCTCGGCTAGTGACAGGCCCACCGCCGTTGATGTACAGACCGGAGAAACATGCACGCAAACATAACGGGTATAACATGATTTTGACGGGAGCTGTGTTTATCGACCGTGAGGTTGCTTTTGAACGGTACTGGAGCAAAGAAGCTGAGGCGGGACGGGAAACAGTGGATGAGGTTTTTAACTGTGAGGATGTTCTGATGAACTTTTTATACGCAAATGGGTCGAGTGTGGGTCCCAGGGTGGAGTATGTGAAACCGAAATGGGCTATTGATACGTCCAAGTTTTCAGGTGTCGCAATCAGTGGGAATACACAGGCACATTATCGTGTGCGCGGCAAGTGTTTAGAAGAGTTTACAAAGATTTATGGAGGATTAACTGATAGGAAAGTTGAGTTTGGGAGGAGGGGGGATGGTTGGGATCGATAGATTGAATGTTTGTATATAGTCTTGGTGATGGCTCGGGTGGCCGGAGTAGGACTATGATGGTTTGGTGAGACGGCGAACAGATATGCAAAAGTTTTGGAACATATTTTTTAATACAGGGGTAATTTTGGTAGAAAATAAAGTATATCATATTTGTACATGAACAAATTGCTAATGGTAATTCTTTTTTAAGATTTATTGAAATTGCTTAAAATTATATGCTGATGATATAAAGAATGTAATTTGATGATAAACCTGTTTAGCTCAACCCGTCACTATGAACGCGTTTGAGCTTATTTCTAAATCTCCGGGTCTCGACCTCAGTTCTCTATTTGAAAAACAAATGGTATGTTGAATCATTGTCTTTCAAATGGCCTGTTTTATATCATGCAATACGGGTGTTTGGTTTTGCATTTTGGACCTGATTCTTGATCAGAATTTTACGTTTATGCATCTGATCATCCAATACTTGGATAATCGGGTAGTAGACAACTGCACTATTGTTGAAACTTGAAACTTCAAGACGAAAAGACTGGACGCAAGGGCCACTTATCTGTTGCAACCGAGGTATGTTACTTTTTATACATGTGCCATCATCTCTAGAAAAAACAGTAATTAAAGGTCACAACTTTGACCCATTTGCTTTACGGATGGTTTTATCTGGATTATGTTTTAATCTAAAACGGGTCAAATAGGTCCAACATGTTGTTTACTCTTTTCAACAACCTATTAAATCGTTATTAATCAGTAATCTGAATTCAGCGTTATGCTAAAAAAAGCTTCAAACAGCAGAAAAGACCTGAACTCGTCTGATATATTACCCAAACGGCTTGACTCATTTATTTTGCCACCCGTGAAAGAACTTTGGATTTTAAACTTTATGTTGATTTCAACATTACCCTTTACAGATTTCTGAAGTGGCACCTTCGCTGCACAAGGTTGAGGTTCGCAAGGCTCACTTGAAACTTTAGATTCATTTGTAGATTAGCTAAACGGTAGGACTAACGATACACAAATGGTCATTCTATAAACACAGTTTCATTTTTGTTACTGTATTAAACACATATCCTATCTCCTCTTTCTAGTAAAAGTTGGATGGTAAAAAGATTCTTAAAAAAGATAGTTAAATTATATTAAAAGTGAATATATTACACGGTGATGGATGAGTCTAATGGTTATCATCTACACTCTTTATACAAGAGGTCCAAGGATCAAATCCTTTATACTCATGCATGACTTTTTAATACTCACTTCAATTGTGACTAAAAGAACACAAACACAACTTAATTACATCGTCGCCGAAATTAAAGGCAGGAAAACAAGGTCGTGATTTGGGTTAAATGAACTTATGAACCTGACTTTAAGTTAACTTTTTGGAACCTGACTTGGTGATTTGAGTTGGATATATTAGAGATTTATGGATGTTGAAACTCTAACCCGTCGAATTCTAAGTGATAAGCAGTATATAACTCAACCACCAAGTCAGGTTCCAAAAAATTAACTTAAAGACATGTTTATAAGTTCATTTTAAACAAATTACGACCTTATTTTCTTGCCTTTAATTCCGGCAACGATGTATTTTAAGTTGTGTTCGTGTTCTTTCGATCATAGTTGAAGTGAATATCTAAAGAGTCATTTTAAAAAAGACAGTTAAATATAGTTGGAGTATAAAACGATATTTTTAAGTAGATAGTAAATACTCCGTATAGTTGAAGCGAGAATTTAAAAAAATGTTTGTAGAAAATAGTTAATAGTATCGAAAATAAAATCTAAAAAGGAGTGTAAGAGGGGGGACATGGCTATAGCATTTTTTTCAGATGCAAAGACTCGATCATTGGATCTCTTGTAAAGATATGTAAAGATGATAGCCATGAACCCCAACTATCACCATGTGTTACTTTTACATTTAATATTATTTAACTACCTTTCTAGTAACAATGGAACCAGTACAATGACATCCATAATTCTCTATATATATGGCATCACTATATATAAGCGCTAGACTAGCATACATGATGTGAAAATACTGGCCCAAAATAAAGATAACAAAGATGACATAAGTATAAGTCCGCAACAAACAGCTCATGTCGATTAAAAAGTACCCAAAAAACAGTTATATTACTATCAACATACTGCATAAGATTAGCCGCAAATTCCTTATAACAAATCTCGTGAATTTTACAGGTACATAAACGAGTACAAAGATAATAAGTAAGAAACTATAAAGGAACCACAAAACTTAAAATCTATAGAGAAACCACAAAAGAAATTAATAGCTTTCTTGGTAAGGAATCCTAAAAACGTTATTCTCGTACCCATATCCTTAAAAAAAAATGTATAAACCTTCCAAAATAAATTAAAGACTAAAATACACTGTTGTTCCCTAAACTTGTCCAGAAACATCACACTAGTAGTCCAAAGTATGGGATTTTGAGGCTAAACCAGTCCCTTGACCATTAATGCCCAAGTCAACGTCTAATTTCTGTTAGTTAGTCGAGGGTATTATAGTCCATACACATTTATACCATACCTTAACTCAACCAGAGAAAAGCTATCCATATACCCTCTTGATTGTTTCCCTCCCTCGTCACATAACCCTCACAGACACTTTAACAATGGCAGACAAGGACCTTAATTTTACAGTAGCTGATGAGATGGTAAAGTATGTGAAGGCCAAATATGGGGATACTTGGTTACAAGGAGATGAAACGTCTGATGAAATGTTTGAAGATTTATGTAGATTTGCGAAAGAAGCTGAAGTGATGAAAAGTTAGTTCGTTTTTCTGTGTTTGTGTGATTGGTTTTTTTAAGGTTAGCAGTCAGGAATGAGCCTAAATAACCCTATCTTATTTGCAAGAAATCCAAGCAGTGTCAGAATCTGCAAAAAAAAAAAATGATTATAGCAAATTAAAGGTATCTGACGATATGATTGAGTATGACAAAGGTTGTTTGTTTTATTGGTTACGTTCTCGACTAGCGTCTTAATCGAACGTATACGTTAATCGGGTTGTGTGTGATACTCTTCGAGGTATCTAATTTTGATAATAGGGTTTCGTTTGGTTTCTTGTTCCGTTACTAAAGATCAATTGCCAAGCAAGGTTAGGTTTTCTATATCCTTTTTATTTATTAATTCTTGTATTAATTATTTATTTATTAATTACGTGCTTAGCATAATTGCGATAACTAGATTCAATATCTGCTGCGTACTCGTAAAAGTTACTCCCTCCGTCTCAATATAATTGTCCACATTTCCTTTTTTGGATGTCTCAAAATTATTGTCCACTTTCTTTTTATAGTAAAAGAAAGAGAATTTAGTGGAGGAATATTCTTTTTGAATGGTTGAAAATTGAAGTGGCCCCACTTTTATTAAATTGTGTGAATTTTGTCTAGTGACAATAATTTTGAGACGGAAGGAGTAATAGTTAACTGGTTCTAAAATCACAACATTAATATCCAACTCAACCACCAAGTCAAGTTCCACAAAAATTAACTTAAAAGAAATTATTATATATAAGTTTATATAACACAAATCACGACCTTGTTTTCTTGCATTTAATTTATGTAATTTAAGTTGTCTTCGTGTTCTTACAATAATTGAAGTGAGTATTAAAAAAGTCAATTTTAAAAAGACAGTTAAATAGAGTTGATGAGTTTAATAAATATTATTTATAAATGAATTGATACTTACATCACATCTTTTTATGCATAAATTACAATTTGTACAGATTTGGTGTGAGTATGACTCCTATTAAAAAAAGGTGATTAGTGATGCAAAGGATTTGATCCTTAGACCTCTTGTATAAAGAGTGGAGATGATAGCCATCGCAACCACCCATCACCATGTATTCCTTTCACTTTTAATACCATTTAATAACAACATATTGATTGGCCCACAAGTGATGAGATCCGGCCCATAACTGTGTGAAAGATTATCCATATAACAAATTTCTATACATATAATATGTGCTAAAAATAGGTAATTTGATTTATTCATGAAAACAAATTATATATTATATTATATATATATACTAAAAAGCATCTTGGGGATACTGTAGCAACAGTGCACCCACAAGTTTCATGTTAGCCTCATTTTAGCCCCTGAGGTTATTGGTCATTGCAAAGTTAGTCCTTAATGGTTGTTCTCTAACAGCCATGACGTAAATTTGTAACATAACAGTAACTTCAGGGGCTGTTTCTGTGCAAATATTAAACACAAACAGCCCCTAATGTTAACTTTTTTTCTCACCATTAGTCCCTAAGGACTAACGTTGCAACAACCCGTCAATTTCAGGGACTAAAAGGAAAATATCACTGCTACAGTACGGAATAGTACCAAACAGGGTTTGCTACAGTACACATATAGTTGGGAATAGTGCGTGCACTGTTCATACGCAATTTACGCTTTTAGTCCCTCAAGTTAGCTTCAAATCGTACCGTTAGTCCCCCATTATCAACCTTTTGCAAATTTCGTCCTTAATAACAAAAAAAATATATATATATATACAATATTTTTGTTTCGACTTAGATTAAACACAACATCCCCGCAGTAACGCGCGGGTGCCCCCGCTCGTAACATCTAACTGGCATAGTAGAAAAACGAATAGTTACTGCAATACGCGATTAAACAAAATAGGACCAAGGAGAAAAGCCATGGTCCATAATTTAAAGCTAGTGTTATACAAAACACGTTACATGAGCTAGAAATATTCACTAAATATATTGAAATTACTATGTAATTAAGTAAGTTGTGTTCCAATTTTTAGTCGATCTGTCTTGTTGTGAGTATAGTTGAAGCGAGTATAAAACGATATTTTTAAGTAGATAGTAAATACTCTGTATAGTTGAAGTGAGAAAAAAAAAATGTTTAAAAAAAATAGTTAATAGTATCGAAAGTAAAATCTAAAAAAAAATGCTAGAGGGGGGACATGGCTATATCATTTTTTTCAGCTGCAACGACTTGATCAATGGATCTCTTGTACAAAGATGTAAAGGTGATAGCCATGAACCCCATCTATCACCATGTGTTACTTTTACATTTAATATTATTTAACTACCTTTCTAGTAACAATGGAACCAGTACAATGACATCCATATAAGCACTAGACTAGCAGCATACATGAAGTGAAAACACTCCAGTCCAGACACTAGCTGTCTAGCTAGTATGCAACCTCTGACATAAATAAGTATATAAGCCCGCGACAAACAGCTCATGTCGATTAAAAAGTACCCGATAAACATACTGCATAAGATTAGGTGCAAATACCTTATAACGTAGCTCGTGAATTTCACGGGCACATAAACGCGCACATAGGTAATAAATAACAAACACAGTTACGCAGCATGGCGGAATCATAAAAGAAAACGGTTAGTGCTACAAAATATTAAAGCCATAAAGTCGAGTGTACTGGTTTAGCAAAAGAACAATAAATAAGCATATCTAGAACATGAAACTATTTCGTCATCAACAAGTTGATTTTAGGCTTTTAATCATCTTATCCGTACGGCTTCTGTTGACTGTCTTAACATGTCGTCAACACAATCAGAAACACATTTCCACGACATTTTTGCATGTTGGAGCTGGATGTGGAAGTGGAGATTGATCAAGCCAGACCTACCATGAAAACAATGAGAATCTTGTCGTTTTCGACCATTCTGGTAAGGAAATTAGACCCGGTTTGGTTCAACTTCATTATCAAGTAATCTTCGCCCAACTTGAAGCATCAAGTCATCAACCTATCCTTGGTTCTTCGACCTCTCATGTCAAGTCACATCAGCAACTTCCAGAAACTATCTTCAACAATCCGCACTGGCGATAGACCACCCGCCTTCCAGCCTATAGAGAGCAGTTCTTGAAACGAGTTGACATGGACCAACATTGTCGGTGTTCTTATGGAAGAGTGTGTCTTGATGGTCCCTTTTTTTACTCCTATGGCGGCAGAATAACCTGCTGAAGGTAAACGGAAGTGGTTTTCCCTATTCATGTTACCTGGAGAGGGCGAGTCTTTTTGACTCAAATGTACGCGGCCTCACAGGGTTAAATCCCGGGACCGTTCCGATCCTTCCCTGGCCATTAGGGGGTGGTTAATAGCCAGTTGAAGGTGAAGTTGCTTTAACTGGCACATCTTTGCTGGATTTCTATAAGTAGTAATTTGAGCAGAATTACCATCTAATATAACACGTGCAACGCAAAAAGAATCACCTTTTTCACAAGCAAAGTCCCACTCGTTTACACTTATACGAAACCAGTCTTTCCAGGCATGTGAGGTTGCTTTAACTTCTATGTATTCCTTGCTATTATCAGTACCTTCGATCACAATATCATACGGCAGTCCGGATTCTTTAACCTCGTTAACCCATTTCACACAATTCTCACCAAGTTTTGCAGAAAAGTATCTGAAAGCCACAAGTTCTCCCGTCCTCCCAGTTTCTCCTGTCATCCCAGTTATTGCATGTTTCAGGGGAAGTGAATTTATACTCTTTCCGTCGTCTAATTGACCTTTGAAACCAACATTCATATCAATTACAGAATCCGATACCTCTTTTGAAGCTTCATCTTCTTCCAAGATCACTGAAGGTATCGTTGAGGATGATGCAGGGTTTCCTTTAATGATCCAGTCACCATCAGTCATGATTAATCGTTCTGTAACACCATGGCTCATTTGAGCACATTTCACCTCCTCCTTACCCTGCTCCGGCGGGATTGGGTTTGTTGTTGTATATGCTAATGACCATTGTGATTCTTCACATGGGATGTTCAATAGCTTTTGGCTACCTGAAATGAAAATTTCCATCTTGTCCGCTAGGGAACCTGATTGTGTCATTGTTATAATCATTTGGAGGAAATTTGCTAAGGGTAATTCGGGAAATCCAGCAAGTAGAAAACGAGATAGCTCTCTCAAAAGCGAGTTGGTGTCACATTTATTGGTTGTATACAAGATGCCTTCCTGTAGAAGACAACTGCACTCTATCAGCTTATTGGATCTGATACTATATTTCTTTATAACATTTAGGCAGATCAACTTCTTCACTTCAACGACTCGCAAGCAGCTTGGGTGCTTGAATCCCGGTGAACACTTAAGTACATCATATACATTTGGATGGACACTATAAATGTAACGCTGAGCATATGGGAGAACCGAGTTTATTAATGAAGCTTTAGAATTGCTATCCGTCACACCATAGTATATTGCATCACGAGTCACAACCTACACAACAAAATATTAAAAAGTAAATAACAGTGTCTACTTTTTTTGTTTAGAGGTAGCAAAGACGGGTAACTACAGGGTCGTGTTAACTGTTGAGCTTGATTGCTTTTATTACAAGAGTTGACCCACAAACATTAATATTTCCATTTTTTTGTAAGAGTTAAAATCGATTAGACAAACTACGCTCATACAATAATCATCCAACTTTAAAAACGTTTGAATCTTCAAAAGTGCACTGAGGTGAAATTTTGACCCGTTTCACTTAAAGCTATAAAAAATATATTATAGACCCGTTAGATATAAGTTTAACCGAAATTGACCCATGTATTAAATTGTGTACCAAATAGTTCCCCAAGACAGACCGAGTTGCATAAATATGAGACCCCAAATATGATTCGACCTGGTTAGTGAAAGAGTGTACCTCCGAAAGAGAAGGAATTCCCAGTTTCCGAAATAAAACAGAAATCTTATCCTGAAACATCTGTTTTTCTTGAGTGGTTAACTCCCCAAAAGAAATAATATGCACATTTTTCGAGTTCTTGAATTCATTTCCTAGCTGCTCATCATCACACCAACATACGAGACCGAAGAGTTGATTCAACGAAACCCATTTCTCTTGCATAGTTGGAAGGATCTTCATTACCTTTAACTCCATATTTTTCTTCAAGTAGTCAATATCATCATAACTCAAAACCCCCGAGTCTAATTCAGCACTCCATTTAAAAAAAACTTGGAAAACCTATCACATGAAATAAAATAATCATTGAGGAAGATTTCAACCCATTAATATGATGAATAGATTGAAGAGATGGCAACTCTGTTTCTGAAACAGTAATGCCTTAAAATTATACCAAGACAAATAATTGTTTCTGGGTCAACCCAAACCGATCATGTTGCCGCCTCTAGTTTATTACTAACCAAATTAGATGATATATTCGTGCACCAAATATTATATGGCTATATGCATAACAAGTACAAAGATATGGTCACACTCACTGATTTAACTGCCTGTGAAGGCAAACTCCCAGTTGATAAGCATTGTATCAAAGACGGAAGATGGATACGCGGAGGAGGATTCTCGGCTACTCCCAACTCATTCACGAAGAAATCATGGAGGCCAGGATAAACATTGCATAACATATTGCTGAATGGACGATGAGTCATACTTTTGTCAAACTGAGTTTGTTCCATTAAAGAAGCGATATGATCATGCCAATATACTTCATTTGGAGATAAGAATGAACCAATCACGACTTCATTTGTGAGAGCATACGATTGAGGGATAAATATGAAAGCTTGAGAGTGCAAATTCTCAACAATCTTTCGCTTTGAGATGCTCATCTCATTCCATATACATGTGTAGAGCTTGGACATTTGAGATATACTGACAGATTCAGATTTAATTAACAGTTAACACGCAAGCCAAAGATACAAGGAAAGAAAAATCGCACACACAAACAAATTTGAAATAGTAATACCTGGCCCGGAAAGATTTCTTAGATCTCCATACATCGAGAAGTGATAAAGCGTCATCAAGAGTGATTGTAGTCTTCAAGCCAATATCGTTTACAAACTGCACATTGTTAACCTATTTAACAACAAACAAACAAAATCGGAGTGGATATTAGTTCTGTAGAGTTATAAGTATGCCTGCAAAATAAAATCTAAAATTGCTAACCTTTGGAACAACATATGGTACCCTGCCACTAAGAACTTCTCGCACCAGTTCACAGTCATGGAACAGATCCTTAGGAAAGTGAAGTTGAGTATCCTGACTACTACTAGAAACCAACCATTGAACACCATTAAGGATTTTTATAACATAAGGCGTAAAAGGCTTGTTGCCAAAATGACTGTCCCACAGTTCATTAAGCACCTTCAACAGGTACTTACTCTTCTCCTTATCGCCATTCGAGGAAATATGTGACAACCACTGCGTTAACTCTTGAGAATCCCAGACACCTTTTTTAACTTCAACTATTTTCACAAAATCAGAGACTCCCAATTTGAGCAAGAATTTTCTCCATTTCTGTAATCCTTTTCGTAGGGATTTGCAAAAAGGGTGATTGAGATAGCCGATATCAATCTCAAACCATTTCATACGAGTCCCCGTAACCAACTTGTTCATATTATGTGGATTCCCGAATTTTATACCAAAATGAATTGGCACATCAGCAAGTCGTTTGTGCCCATGATTTGTGTAAATATAAGCCTTTTCACGTAACTGTGAGAGAATGTGTTCCTTCTCTACAAGACACTGAGGACATAAAGACGATTCTAGGTGAAACATAATATAAGAGAGGTACTCGATTATCAATTCTCTACTTTCCAGCATAATCTTTTCATCACAGATAGCAGGTAAGATGTGCCCTTTTAAAATTTCATGAGCAGATAACGACTGGACTCCAACCTTATAAAGCATATGGGTTATGTTTTCAGCATGATCATTATAAAGGGCGGGATTAACAATTCGTAGTTTTGAATACAGCTTCTCGAATGTTTTAAAACCTTGCTCATCCATATGCATCCAAATTGCACCTTCATTTATTGATGTGTAACTACCATCTAAAAGAGGAATAAATGGTAACTGGCTAAGAGAGCTTAAGGCATCATGATAAGCTCCATTAACCAACATCAAAAACAATTTATTTAGCCACGAGGAAAGCCAACTGAGGCCCATTGATTTAAGAGAACCAGACAGACACAAAGATTTTAAAACTTGAACAAGAACTTTGGGTCCACATTCTTCAATGCCTAAAGCCCGAGCCAAAGAATCAGTTAGAACTGTATCTTTATTCAAATACCCAACATCAAGATGCTCCTTTACGAATTCATGTAAAACCACATTGACTGATTCCTCTTCTTTAGTACTGCCAATGGCATTGGCTACTTTAGATTTCTTCAATGCCACATCACCCTTGGTAGATGGATTCCCATTACCGCAGTCAATTAAGTCCAACTTTCTCTTTTTAGTTGATTTTTGAGTGCTTTCATTGAGTGAATGGCTTGAGACTGATTTTCTCTTTTTAGCTCGCTTTTTTACGCTTTTCTTGCTATTTAACCTATCAGGTGAAGGGTTTCTTTTCTTTTCATTTAATACTCCAACGGGTATATTCTCCTGAGATTCAGAGTAATTCGGACAATTACTAACTCGACCAGAACCTTCCATATTCGGAGATGAGGTTTTGTTTTGATTAGTTAAACAAGTTTCTTCGCTGTTGTGATTGGTTTTTATATCATCGCCATCACCATTCCCAGAAGAAAACGACTTGATGCCTTCAGGCATACCACTCGAACATTCTTTCACGGGCTCTTTTTTAGACAGGAAACGCTTATTTAATGTGGAAATTTCGGATGGTTTTGCTTGATTAATAAAAGAAAGATGCAACCTACATGAAAAAGTTACGTTGTATGAAAAGCACTTAACAAAAGTGATGATAACGAAACAAGATAGTAACCATAACGATTTGGATTCAGTTAATGTAAAATTTAAGTACACTGCTTATTGTTAAAAGGTTATGCTTTAGATAAAGATGCTATAAATGGCTTGCAAAACATACCTCAAGCTTTGGATTCGCACATGAAGCTTTTCCTTGCTAACTGATCGTTTTTTGGCAATGAAATCCAATAACTTTTCGACCGTAACTTTTACGCCTTTGTGAGTATCCACAAATTCAATAAGAGAATTAATTATTTCTTCACGAGATATTCTGAACACTCCTGTTGAATCAGAACTCACACGAAAATAATGAATTACAAGAGGATGCCGAATGAGAGGCCCCAACTCAAGCTCTTCATACTGACTAACTCCCTCATTCTTGCAGATTGCCGTCTCCAAATCGTATAAGGTGATAATCTCCCAGACCTCAACAAAGCAATTTATGAATGTATTTATCTGAAAGTCAAAAATATTGAACCATCACAAATATGAGAATTTTAAATTTAAACACATATCACAGCAGTAGTGGCACTCGATCCACAAAATGAGAAAACGGACCCTCTCATCTACAAACGCAGAGCACACAAAACAGACACTAGCTCGGCTTAAAACTCTTGAAATAAAGTTATGCTGCAATAACTGTTGTTTTCAGTATACTTATAATTATGGCATGTACTACCAAAAGTGCTCACGATATTTTTAAAAAAATGGGTGTTTATATGTATGTTTTCAAGTACTTGTTGCCGGTTAAATTCGCAGAATTAAATAATAAGTTGATTGGCGCTAAAGTTTGTTTAGGCAGTCTTGCATTTATCTCAATAACCAGTCCCTTTAAGTAACTTTTTTTCCCTGATTATCCTAATCTAGTAAATTTGACCCTAAATATGGATTTCTTTCAACAGCTTTTGTTTCCGGCACACATTAATCTCATGATGTACTATACTACAACCACACATTGCCTCGTTCTAGAAAAAAGAAAAAAGAAAAAAAGGGGATGTCTAGATATGCATTCTCAAAATGATCATTGCCACTTTAGTAGTAACAAGTTGCTATAAGGCAATTGTTGGGATTAGTGATACATTTATCTCAACGACTAGTTCCTTAAGGTAACACCTTCTGAATCTAATAAATTTGACTCTACATATGGTTAACTTTAACAACTCTTGTTTCAGTACACATGGCATGTACTACCACACTTGGCTACTCGATCTCAAATTATGGTAATTACGTTTTTGTTTTCAAAGTAAATACAGCCACTTAAATATTGATCACTTTAGGTATTACATCTAACCTCCTCACAAGAGGTATACGGTTCAAACCTCGCTAGGTACACGTTTAGGTGTGCCATGGGAAAGGGTTGGAAACGGTCACGGGGATAATGATGCCTTAGCTAGGCCGTGTACATCTGAGTTGACGGCTCGCCTCCCCCTTGTAACCCAAATTGGCAAAACCTCATCCGTGTACCGTTTAGTAAACGGGTAACCATATGAGGTTTTCCTTGTTTAGGTTACCCGAGGAAGGTGAGCCTTTATGACTCAGATGTACGCGGCTTCACCGGGTTGATCCCATGATCGTTTCTGACCCTTCCTTGCACCACCCCCAAATGCACACACCTAGTGAGATTCGAAACTTTGAACCCTTGACCTCTTGTGAGGAAACCAATGACCTTTTGGTATCCCACTATGGGAATGAGACTATGACTATGAAAGTGATTAAAGGTGTTTGTTTAAGATGAGGGGGCCACCACTATGGTAATGAATGATAGATATAATCTATACTCCATATACATGAAAGGAGCTAGGTATGGATCTTTCATAGTTGAGGGATCCACCACTACTATCAAACTCATACCCATTGTCATTCATGGCAGCATACCAAACGCACCTAAAGTATTACATCTATATCCATAACTAGTTTCTTACATAACGAAGGCTATGTTTGGCAAGCTGCAAGTGTAAACAACATAAAAGGTAAAGCATTAGGCTTATTCTATTAGCTTTTAATCAAAATCCAAAAGCTAAACAAGCATTATAAACACTCCAAATCCTAACTTGAAATTCAGAAAGCTACAATACGCACCTAAATGAAAATCTATGTTTGACAACGTAGCTGTAATTATAAAGTGTAAAATGACAGTAAAAGCTATAAAGTGTTTCAAATATGAACGCTCGCCTAACTCTAACTCTAAATCAAAATTGAAAGCTACAATACATACTAACACACCTAAATGAAAATCTATGTTGGACAAGCGGTATAAGAACGTGAATGTAAAATGACGTTAAACCTAAAAGCTTCTTCTATTAGTAAATAGGAATGTTGAAACATAATCCAAAAGCTAAGCATTTAACGCTCGCCTAACTCTAACTCTAAACGAAAATCAGTCATACTTTTTTTTCTAATTGCATAAGGCGAAACAAAGGCGGCACGTCTTTCATTTCCACCCCTAGAGAATCCCACTCATCAACATCAAGCTCTACAACAACTTCCTCCACCACTTTCGCACTCGACACGTGCTCGCCGCTACTTACAATACCCCGTCGCGTATTTGTTACTGCTTTGCCTATCTTCATGATATACATGCTATGTTCCATCACATTATTCTGATCACCAGGGTTTGGAGGGGGGTTGTAATAGAGGTTGTGAAGGTAGGTAGGGTGGTTGAGATATGATAACGGTGGTTGACCGGTGAGATAAATGAACTGTGGCGGTGGTTGACCGTACATGGTGGTGGTGGTGTGTGTTAATCAGCCGCCAATTTCTCAGTTGTGAAGATTAAAGGGGTGTTTGTTTATAAGTTAAACTTATTTTAATACTTTTCACCTTTAATCTCTCTCATCTTTAAATAAATGTCCAGTTTGACTTTTCAGAGTCAAATTGGTTCAACGTTGACCGTAAATATTTTTTTTTGCGCTATGTAATACTTGATGAAAAACTATACCAATGAAAAATACACTTAAAACCCAATCCATTCATATATTTTTCATCAAGTATTATATAACACCCGCAAAAATAGATAAAGTCAAAGTTGAAAAGTCAAACTGGACACTTATTTAGGGACAGCGTAGTAATAATAAAGTTATAAGGTATAAGTTTTGGGTTATACAAAGAAGTCACTCAAGTTTGCGTGAAATTTGTCTATTAAAGTTTTAAAGTTGTCGTTTAGGTTACTAAACTTAATGAAAGATGTTATCCTGGTTACTGAATTTATAAAAGTTGTCATCCAAATTATTAAACTTGTAAAGACATGACATTTATGTTATTTAACATTTTAACATATCAAAAAAATATACATAAAAATCACTGAAATTATAGACGTGTTTACTTTTTATAGTTTAGTAACCTGAATGACAACTTTGAACCTTTAGTGACTTAGTACAAATTTCGTGCAAACTTTAGTGACTTATTTGTATAATAACCCTAAGTTATATTATAATATTTTCTTTATCTTTAAATACATGTTTACTTTTACTTTTTACAATCTTTTTTTTTCTTCAATTTTGACTTTAAATAATTTTGTTTGTATTGTATAATATTTGATGAAAATTATACGAATAAAAATATATTTATAACTTAATCCATTCATATATTTTGCATAAAGTATTATATAACACAAACAAAAATACTTAATGTCAAAGTTAAATAAAAAAAACCTCAAAAAGTCAAAGTTGACATTAATTTAGGGACGAATGGAGTAATAATAAATTATATAAGTTGAAAAGTTTCAAAATAAGCCACAAACAATGAGCTTATGAAACATAAGCCTAAAACGCCATAAGTTGGCTATATAAGACCGAAACAAACATCCTTAAGAAATCAAACCAAGTAAAGACTTTTATTTGTATCGAGCAAGAATTAAATTTAAGATAAATGACCTGCGATGGTGGTTGATCGTACATTGTGGTGGTGTTTGTGAATCAGCCGCCATTTTTTTTTTTATTATTATTCGACTTAAATCTATTGTTCAGTTTAATAGGTCATTTGGTACCAAAATAAGTGTTAAACAAAATATAATAATTATTATTATTATTATTGTTATTATTGTTTTTCTTTTACATTTTGTAAAACAGATAAACTTTTAATTAATTAATTAATATTTTTTTAAGAATTTATAATATTAATTTCAACCAATGATAATATGGTAAATTCGATCAAAAATTTTTTTAACTATTTTTTAGAATGGACAATTATTAATAAATCCCCAAAAAAAGAAACGGATTATTATTAATTTGGGACTTAGTGAGCAGTAGACAAGGTTTTCAAGTGTTGAGTATCATTGACATGTCTACAAGATCGAGATCGCAAAAATCATGTTATAATATCAATTTCGTAAATTTTTTGAATATTAAATATTATTTGAATCTATAAATTATTATATCAAAAACACAAAATTATATGAATGCTTCGAAAAAAGTAAGATATGATCCGATTTGATCTTAACATCTTATTGTCAAGATCGGTATCTTATAAGAGAAAGTTCAAATGTTTACTTTTATTTTAGTGCTTACTAATGGAAAAATCCCCACTATGAGTTTGATCAAATGATGTTGATTAACCTAAAATTTACTCCGTAATATGTAAACCTAAGTCCATTTTTTTTCTTTATTTTTTTTGTCTTTCTTATTTATTCACATTTCTTTTGTCTTTTTTTTATTCACATTTTTCCTAGTCTAAGGTTTTATTTTTTTTTATTTATTTTTTTTAATACGTTTTCTTACATTTTCGTCCATTTTAATACGTTTTCATCAATTTTCTTACGTTTAAAATCGTAATATTTACACTTAGTTTCTACGAACTTTCATCGATCTTTCTCATGACATCAAAAATTTCATATAACATTCGCTAGAGGAATCTCCCATTTCACCAATTTCTACCAATGCATTTAAACTTTCTCATATTTATCTCAAAAATATCTAACAAGTAAACTTGTATAAAAATAAATTCTCTACTTCTCACCTTAATTATGGGGCAAGTTATTCGGACCCCTTATAGGAAGGGTTTTCAATTATTGCATGCATTATCGGTTTATATGGTGTACAACGTAAATTGTATAGTTTGACCAAACCCTGTGAGTTATTGCATGCATTATCGGTTTATATGGTGTACAACGTAAATTGTACAGTTTGACCAAACCCTCTTTCTTGGTAATTTTCATATTAATTAGGTGGTGAAACAAATTTGTAGAGATACTATTTTTATTGCAAGTTTTGAGCTATGCATGGGGCTTGTTAACATGGTCTGTTAATATTGTTCCAGTATGCTCGTGCCAAGTACGCGTACGTATCATAATCCTATCACAAGGCATTAGCTGTCTGGTTGATTCGAGGGGTCAATAATGATAACTGGAAATGCCACGAGTAAAATGTGATCTCATGAGTTTGGTGTTTCTTGGAACCGAAGTAAATAACCCAAGGACAAAATATTGGAGATGCTTTTTGGCCTTAAGGTTGTTGATTTAGTTTCCTGAAAACCACGCATCACGAAATCACAATCTACTTGCAACTCCTAAAGATGTTTGATGATTATCGATATTGACCGCAGTTGAGTGATTAGTAAGTGGCAACTTGTTGAGTGCCGTATTAATAGCCATTGCACATCATCTTGTATTTCTTAATACAAGCACTATCTCAACATATATGAACTGCTAGTGCTACGAAACTTTGTGTATGTATGTTAAGAACCAGGTCACGAGTTGTGTTTCATGAGGGATGAGAAGGGTTGAGTTTAACCGGGAATGAAGTGACTCTGATGATTTGATGAACACACCTGCAGACGCTGAGTAGGTAGAAGCTCGTCAAATAATTCATAAGCCGACACGTCATAGAAGGTGACTTTATTGTAGCCCAAAAGCGTATCACGTGCTGCCTAACTATACAGGTTTACGAGAGATATATATATTTCATATAGAGTTTCTTGCATACTTTATACATTGACATTAGACACATACTTGTAATAAGATAGCAATAAACCAAGCCAAAAAATCCAAGTATCATACATAAAGATACTACACACAATAATCTCAGAGAACAAACTCATCCATCTGCGGTTTTGACATCAAAACAGCCAATTTTAGCTCACCATCCCGACAAAGCTTCACCGGATTCTTAAAAATAGCAACTTGAGCCGTTTTATCACCCGAAAAAACCACACGAGCTATGCTAAAAGATTCACCTTTCTCAAGTGCAAACTGCCACTCTTTAACTGATATCTCAAACCAGTCCTTTGATGCAGAATCTGTAGTTTTCACTTCAATGTATTCCTTTCGGTTTTTATGATCATAAACTTCAATGTCATACGGTTTCCCCGTCTCACTAGCTTCATTCACCCATTTCACAAGCTTTGTCCCGTCTTTTTTAGAGTAGTAGTTGAACGCCACCTCCTCACCTCGTCTTCCTGTAAGTAGCGCCTGTTGTACATTGACTTGGCCAAGAGAAAGTTGATCATTCTGACTAAATATCGTAGGACCATCTTGGTCAACCAAAGAAGGTTCAACACTGACACAGTCCGCCACATTGGTTCCACTATCACCCTCATCATTTGAACTTGTAGAAGTTTCAATAATTTCCACCTTACTAGTCGAGGGTACTTTTAGATCCACACACTTCACGACATCTTGCATCTTAGGGGCAGTTTGCCAACTGGCAGGAGGCCAGTTTTTGTTACCTCGAGATGATGAACTGTGTTTGGCGGTTCTTTTAGTGGCATGTATCGTGGCTGATGTCTCCATATTCAGTGTCATGGGTTGAATCGACCATATTGGTTCTTCTTCTGCCAATTTTGGCACTTTTTGGCTATTTAAGACGAAAGTTTCTATTTGTTCTTCTGTTGAACCTGATTCGGTCATTGTTGTAATCAAGTGAAGAAAATTTGCCAAGTGCAGTTCAGGATCCCCGTTGATCAGAAAACGAGTAAGCTCCATGAATACTGAATGAGAATCTGATTCACGTGTTGCATACAAGGTATCATCCTGTATGAATCAACAAATAAACATTTTTAATATAAACTCAAACTTCTATAAATAGTTTTGACAAGGTACGATTTCTGTAAATAAGGGAGATATAATTAAATTCGGCTACATTAGCTGCATTTGGTGTAAACGAACCTAATGGTAAAGTTAAGTAAGTATTTAGTCATTTTTCCTTTTGTTTACTATAATTAGAATTTTGCAGGTGGCTATCGGTCCCAATAGTAGATACACATGTAAAGATGAGTATAATACCTGAAGGAGGCAACTACAATCATGCCTCTTCTTTGATGCCATATTTGATCGCTTTATAATGTTCTTATAGAATAACTTTTCGACAACAACAATCTGCAGTCGATTCAGCTTTTCAAATCCTGATAGCGTGAGTTGTAGATATCTTTCATGATGTCTGTTACAGATGTAACGCTGAGCATAAGGAAGAGCCCAGCTCAACAATGAAGTTTCATAGCTATTGTCAACTGGCCCATAATATATTGCTTCACGAGTAACAACCTGCAGTAGAATTTAAGAACTGGTTAAATTCCACCTGATATCATCTAGAATTAAGATGCGGGAAGCTTTTGGTTGTTCAGAATTAGATAACCGGTTACAGCAAAAGGCCGTAAAAGATAGCATCTGGATGTGCTATAACTAAGTGACATTGGAATAACAGAAAAATAAAATAAAAACAGACATTTGGACCGACAAAGACACCTTCTGCAGAAATGTTTCTGACATGAACGTAAAAGTCTCTAAGCTTTTGGTAAAAAAAGGGTGAATAGGTCATTTTAGTTTTTTCGCAGATAATTAGTTTTTCTTGCAACAGATTATTTTACCACCTAATCTGTTTTGTTGAATTATTCATATAGCCTAACTTATTTCGACTTCAAGTCACAAGAATCATATAATCAGCACTAAAACACAAATCCAAACACCCCGCATGACGTGTTTAGAACAAAAAGATGAAAATTTTGAGAACGAGAGACAACCTCTGAGAGAGCAGGGATTCCTAGAGCTTTCATGAAAACAGAAACCTTCGCTTGAAGCATTGATCTTTCTTCATCAGTGAGTTCACACAAGCAAAAAAGATTGATAATATTTGACTCCTCAAATTCATCAGCAAGCTTTTCGTCATCACACCAACACACGAGTCCAAATGATGGATGTAAAGAGACCCATTTATCGCGTGATGTCGGAAGCACCTTCATGTCCTTTTCTTCAAGATCTCTTTTCAGCATTTGAACGTCCTCAACACTTAGTGCGCCAGATTTATGCCCGTCAATCCACATTACAAAAACATCAAACACCTGTTAACAGAATTCAAAATTGAGACAAAGCCATTATGTCACACAACGTGATTAATTCTTACTTATAAAGGTAGATGCAAGTTATGTTTTTTATATCTCTAACTAGTGTCGTAAATCGGACAGAGTTCTACCTTTTTGGCAGCCTCTGATGGAATTTCTTCAGTTGATAAATGACGTAAAAACGCAAGGTAATCTAGAAGCGGAGGGTTCTCATTTACACCACATTCATTAACAAAAAAGTCATGAAGGCTTGGATATAAGTTGCTTAGCATTTTGCTTTCACTTTTTGGATGAATCATACTATCATGCCAAAAGACTTCCTGTGGGGATAAAAGCACACCAGAAACAACTTCACTCGACGAAGACGATGTAAGGGGGACAAATATAAACGATCCGCTATGTAATATCGCCATGTTAGTCTCATTTGAAGACCCCAGTTCTTTCCATATGAATGTGTAGAATCTTGACATTTGTGATATGCTGAAGTAAACAAACATAAACGTGTGAACATATATATTGATACGGTTATGAGCAGATAAAGCATCTTGATTTAGAAAACACACAAACAGATTATGAGCATTTACCTTGCTTTGAAAGATGTGGCAGATATTTTCCAAACTTCTAGAACAGATAAAGCATCATGAAGGGTAACAGCGATTTTAAAACCAATGCTAGTCACCAACTTCTCATTTTGAATCTGTTATAGCAAACAAAAAAACACAGCCTGTTAAACTTTTGCAATTTTACAAAATAAAGCTTTGATGAATAAGAAGAAACGAACCTTCGGGACAGCATAAGAAGCATTATCACCAAGAATTTTGCACACCGCATCACAGTCATAGAACAAATCCTTTGGATAACAAAGCCCGTTGTCTATACTGGACACCACCCACTGAACATCACCGAGAGCACTTACCAGCGAAGACTTGAAAGCCTTACTTTCACCATCCATATTGCAATAAGCGACAACTTTATCACTATAATATTCATCCCAAATTTCATCAAGAACCTCCAAAAGATGCTTGCACTTTTCACAATCACCCCTCGACAACACTTTTGCTAGTAAATCAACCAATTCTCGAGACTCCCAATCAGTGACAGTTGATCCAGGCGGAATACTCTCTTTCTCCCACATCATATTTGTGAGAACAACTTGAGATGAAATAGAAACAGTTTTTTCAACTCGAACAGTTTGCACAAAATCAGTTATTCCAACTTCCTGTAAAAAACTTCTCCAATTTACCATCGATATACCAGGTGGATACATCATATAAGAATTGTCGACCTCATACCATTTTACATCAATGCCATTAAACAGCCTACTTAAATCAATATGATTCCCAAAGTCATTACCGAAATGGATTTCAACCTCAGATGGTAGAACAAAACCATGATTGGTTAAAATATAAGCTTTATTATAAACCTCAGAGATTATGTCCTCCCGTTCAGTCCCACAATCTGAGCAACTAGATTGTAAGTGAACCATTATAAACGATAAGTACTCTCTCATGAGGTCAGTGTTCACTATATTTTTCTTGTCACAAATAGCTGGTAAGGCATGTGCTATTACTATCTCATGTTCGGATAACCATTTGACACCAACTTTAGAAAGCATTTGAGTTAAGTTATTGGTGACAGGGCCATCAAAAATTGCGGGATTAACAATTCGAAGATTGGCAAACAACCTTGTAAAGGCTTCGAGATTGTCCCTTGAACCATTTAAACTCATCCAAATCGTACCCTCTTCAATTGAACTGTAACAACCGCCTAAAAGTGGAATAAAAGGCGTTTTCCTCAGGGTATTCATAACATCAGAGCCGACATTGAAAGCATCAGTGTTCTGAATGGACATTGAATGCAATTCATGAAGCCAAGATGATAACCACTTATGGCCCATTGTTGTTAAACCATCTTTTGTACGACATAAAGAAGATAACATCTTAACAAGGATTTTAGGCCCATAAGTCTCGATGCCCAATGCTCTTGCGAGTGAATCCGATAATACAATATCCTTATTCAAGTATCCAAGACCAAGATGCTTCTGAATCAAGCTATCGGGCAAAAGTGCACGAACCTGTTCATTCCAGTTTCTTAGTACCCGACAAGGTGGGACCCACTTCTCATTTTCGCCTTCTAGAAGTAAACACTTAGACGTGCATAACTTTGATATGATCATTCTAGGAAGAGAAGCAAAAAATCCATGCACTTCGCCAAGAAGAGGAACATAGCTCATAAAGACAGAAATGCCCTTTCCAGGACAATCCTTGAAACCAGGAAGGCTGCAGAAAGATCGCTGTGAACTCACGAACAAGTTTGGGAACTCGGATAGCAGAAACTGGTTCCATGGACTATCACCGTCAACTTCTTCTCTTGATGAAGGAAGAATAAAATCACCTTGGATTATAAACTTTAAACCGTATGTTCGGAGAGGAAGAAATGCAAAAACATACTGTTGATCTAGCTTTGGAATGTAATTACCATTTCCTGATACTTCAAGAGCAAATGCAACCGAAATTTCAGTAGTTTTGACATCGTTTCGGATACCGTTAGCCTGAAGTTCCCGAGAGTCAACAAACCAAGTCAATGTCTCATTCCCGATGGAAACATTGATTAATCCATTTCCAGTTATTTGTTTTCTCATGATGACAAATGAATCATTAAGCATATCTCTAAACGTGATACATTGAAGACGATGAAGAAAAAGTAACAAGGATGGATGAAGATCTGAAAACATAGACTTGATGTTCTCCTCGGAAGAATTTTCTGTTGACTTTGACTTCAATGGAAGGACAATGCATGTGTTGTAGTCGTGTGTGCACACTTGATCAGTAGTGTCAAATGAGACCAGGTTTGTGAAATAGTTGATATCACAAGGAGGTACGCTTGTTGGCAAAACAAAACCGATTTGACCATCGGTTAAGTCAAACTTGATGTGGAATCCATTAGAATGGATTTCTGGAGCATCAGTAACCTGCATAATCATCAAAAGAATGTTTTGAATACATCATAGAAAATAAAAGAATTTATTTGGCTAATATTAGATAAATTCCTATACCCGAAATACTGATTTGAATCCAATGCCCTTCTTGCCAATGTACCCGGAACTAGCTGTCTTCTTGGTAGAATTTCCAACATCACAAAGTGCCCTGATGTTCTCAGCAGAAAAACCCTGCTCGTTATTCAAAACAATAATACTTTTCTCCTGAAGAATGAAAGTTAGAGTCGGCTCCACATGTCTTGGATATACATTATCATCAGCGTTCTGAACCTATAGAAATACAAAAATAGCACAAACATGTCATTATTTTTACAAAATAACTTAAAATTACTATGTCAAAGGATAAAGACAGAAACTTACAAGCTCCAGGAGAAAATGCGAGTCTTGGGAATATAACTCTGTAGAAAGACAATGAAGTGCTCTTCCTAAGCGAGCATGTTGTTTTTTCAAAATGCTACTTTCTGAAATTGAAATACTTGGATCCAAACCGAATTCTTCAATTCTAATAGACTCGATAATACTAGCTGCCTTCTTCTCTCTCTCAGAATCTAACATGGGCTGAACGCAACCATCATCAGCACTATGCACAGTAAGTGTCATTACACTATCTCTGTTTCCGTCTTCGCTAGGTTGGTTGGTTTCAAGAGATGGCATAGTTTCATTTTCTGAAGAAAATCTTTTGATTTCAATTGACTCTTTGGATTCTGATAAACATGAACAATAATCGTTAAGCCACTCCACTATGCCTAATGATAACCCGAGCTCATGAACCAACATATGATCCTCTTTACTTTTACATTCACTCAAAATCGCCAATTGAGCATCTTTAGTAATCGAACGAAGTGCAGAAACCAATAACTCTGCTGCAAAGCATTGAAACTCCTTCGGTATATAACCCAAACAATCAAGAACAAATCTTGATGCAATAGACGCCCCTTGAAAAGCATTATTTGCATGGAATTTTAATAGGGACAAAGGTACATTCCGTTCACCACCATATAAAGCAATCAAAGATACGAGCTTTATAGCTGTTTCAAAAGAAGACCCAAGGAGAAAAGATTCTAAAAATGAATCCACTGTGGCTGAATGATCTAAACGTAAAACTTTTCCATCTTTTGTTACTAAACAAAGCAGTTCCTTGGTGGTTACATTGCTCAACAGCCACCCCACAAGAGGACCCAACGAAGGTGCAAACTTATAGTCCCAACATGACCATAAACTTAAATCAACCAACATTGGCGCCTTAAGTAACAGTTCTACTGCATCATTCGTGCTAACATGAGTATCTGAGAAACCTTTCTCTGCTCTATTATCAGATAAAGTTGAAGAAAATAGCACAATACTTGAGCTCACATGATCACCATTCTTGCTTAGATTAGCCAGAAGATCGGCTGAAAACTCATCTTCCAGTAATGTAAGACCGGCAGAAGGAAACTGAGTCTTCAACAACTGAGAAACCATTAAGTTGCTTAATGTTTCATGTTCCCCTAAGCTATTAGCAGCTTCTGATAAGAATTCAAGCAAGTAACTTTGGCTCATACAAACTTTAGCCGAAGGCTTCTCAACTTTGTCTGTAACTGTGAAGCAATCCTGCCATGTGGTAGGTAGTAGAGAAACATGTTCGCCTAAGAAAGTGAAAATGTCTCCAAATCCGAGGGTAGCAAAGTTGTCAGCAGAAAAATGTTGAGTTAGAGAAGACTCTAGCTTGCAAATTTCCCTTAAAAAGGCTAATTGTTTCTTCGGATAAGAGCATATGTTATCAAAAACTTGATTGGAGACCAAAAAATATTCCTTTGCAAATGTGAGAACATCTTCAAGAGTAATGCCTGGAGAGTGACATGGTTGAAGATAATAAGGTTTTTAACCAAAACTTAAAAATTAAAACAAATAACAAGTTTCCTCTTTTCTTCAAGGTGTTTGGATGTGCGTTTTGAAAGTGTAATTGCCACTTATAAATAGAGAGCAGCTGCTATAAGAAGGGAATAGTTAAGTAAATTTAAATGTTTTTCATACCCCCCCCCCCCCCCCCCCCCCCCCTCTTTTTTTTAAATCAAATTCTTACCTGTTTCTCTTACTTTAATTAAATCGTTATTAAATTCAGTTCTATTGCACATTCAAACATCCGAATTTAAAACACATAGAACGAAAAAAAAGAGAGCCAAAAATGAATAACTATATTGGGATATAAATAGAACAAAAGGCATGTAACTTACAAGCACGACCCTTAGAAACATGCTTACTAGCAACAAGGAAGTCTATTTCAGCTGGCTCAACATCTGTTTTAACATCATTGGCACATGTGGAGGAATTGGTATTTGCTAGTCCCTCTTTGCTGATTCCTTCAGGGGCCGAACTCAAACGATCCCACAAACCGAACTTTATAGATGCAATCTGTTAAAAAAACAAAATTTGTATTAAAGATAAGGTTACACTACCTTGATGTTTAACGCTTTTATGAAACTGGACATAGATAACTTACAGCAACATTTAGCAATCCAACATATGGATATGATGAAATCATGTTATTTAAATCTTTAGCCTTCTTTTGACCATGATAAAAGTCAAGCATCTTGCCAAATATCTGCAAAGAAAAGATGGAATTAGAACCAGGAACTAGTGTACCATGCAACATAACTAAAACATATCGAATAGAAACCAAAGTTTGATGATTCACTACAGCAAAAGAATGTGATATGTGACAAAGATTAAGTATCGACATACCTCAACTACATTCTCATCTTCACACGATTCTTTCCATATCTTAATAAACCTACATGTATGCCCATCGACTGCATTATCATCTATATATCCTGTTTCCACATCGACACTCAAGAACTCTGGTTTAAACTTCATCCCAGCGATCCACTTTTTCGGTGTTTTATGAATTGCATATTTTGTGCAATAACTGATTTCAGATACTTGTTTCCCTTTAAGCGGAGCACCATGATCGTTGCAACTTTTGATCTCATGGGTCAAACTACAATCCAACTCAGTATCCAACCAAGGGCGTGCATAAGGGTCAGAAGTAGATGCAGCTTCTGCATCATCATTTTTGTTGTTAGCAGCGTTTTCATCATCCTCCTCGTCATTAATGAGTGAGTTTAAATATAATCCATCAGAACACTTCTTTAGTATGTTGCCTTCAGATCGCTTTCCACGAATGATATATCCAATGTGCATACTGTAAATGTACATCAGCAGGAAAAAAGCAATAAAAGAACCACTTTAAATGAACAATCATTTTATAATAGTCTAAGTAAACCGAGAAACACACATAAAAGCCATACCCCAGACTTTGAATCCGAATGCAAAGGTTTTCTCGGTTTTCCTTCCTTTTCTTTGCTATAAAATCCAACAAGTCATCAACCATAATGGTCTTTTTCCTTCTACGAACTATGTTGAGGTAAGCGACAATTTGTTCAGTTGTAATCTTGCAGAATTCAGTGACAGCAGGTCCTATCGAAAAGTAATGCACAACTAGCCGATGCTTTAAGATAGGTCCTAATTCGAGTTCTTCAAAGCTCTTAATTCCCTCGTTTTCACAAATTGCCAACACCAAATCATGTAGTGATGTAATCTTTTGGACCGCAACAAAACAGTTTATAAAAGAGTTGACCTACAGGATCGATTTCAGATGTTCAGTTTTAATACAAACTTTACATGATTACTTAAACATGCTATACAATAAGTAATAACCTACAATGTCTTGAAATCTTAATGCACCTATATTTAACCCACTAGCTAGCAACCCCTAAGTAATCAGAATGACAATGGTTCTACAACAACTCATTTCAAGTTCAGTATCTTTTTACCATATACTACATTGGCTAATCACATTAAATTAATGGGTAAACGGGTGAGATTTTCCCGTTCGTGTAACATGAGAAGGGCGAGTCTTTGATCACTTAGATGTACGCCACCCTTTATCTGGCTACCACAAATGCGTACCTAGTGAGGTTTGACCCTAGACATCTTGTGAGAAGGTTAGGTGCTTTACCAATACGCCATTTAAAATCTGAAATCTAATTATTACAAATATAAATAATAAAAAAAAAAAAAAACTAATCATAGCTAAAAAAACACAGTTTTGCCAAACTTTTTTTTCTATTTCTCATAAACCTCTCCATTAGTGAATTTTTTAGCTCTATAGTATCATAACTTCAAATTTTATTTATAGAAACGATAATTACAAAACGAAAACGTTCAAGGCTAATACAAAGTAAAACCAAACTATAAAACCACTACGACAGTACAGCCAAAATAAGCAAAATATAGATACTTAAGATGTCAGCTTCTTTTTTATCTTGTTTGGAAACAAGCGTTTACCTTTTGGATTTTCTTTTAACACTCCTATTCAAAACCCTAACAAAAGAAGTGTTTAGCTTTTACATCATTTTACATTTTGTTATTATATAGTCTTCACGTTACCCGAGGAGATCAAGTCTCCACGTTACCCGTTTTAGACCCTTTCCTTGTCATCCCACATATGTACCTAGTGAGTTTTGAACCCTAGACTTCTTTGGCCATGGTTTATTATGTGCTACTGAACGTTTTTATAAAACAAACAACTGCTACTAAGAGCATTGGGTATGGGCTTCGCCGTTCCATTTCGTTTCCAACGTGGCCTCTCGCCGTTCCATTTCGTGGCTCGCCACGACACCAAGTGGCTTCGCCACTTGGTGTTTCGCCGTTCCAACGAAACACTAGACGACAAGAACCATTTACTTTCAAACTCGAATATATCCGTTGTTTACTTTCAAATTCAAATTCAAAAACATTTTAACTTCTCTATAAATATAAACCATTTACAACTCTATTAACCACCATCTACACAAAAAAATTCACATTTCTCAAACACAATTCAACATAAAAATTCACATTCTCTTTACGCAACATCATTATGGCTTGTCGTCTCCCGCATTCCGCTACTGATATGCGAACGTACGTTGAAAATCAATGCAATAACGATGATGAGGCTAGAAAAGGCGCTATTATACGCGTCATCTAATTCTTTGAGGAGGGGAGGAATGAGAAGCTGCAGATGAGAGACACCTAGAAGACTTGCAACGACATCAGCACTGAACGAAAAGGTGTTATCGAGAAATTTCTGAAGGAGGAAGCCCGCACAGATGACGAAATTATTGGCAAGTTGTGGAAGTGTGTTCAACGGGTTACGAACAATATCAACACCAAAGTCAATTGGAGCTATCGGGTGAACAAAGATGATGATCCAGGAGTCTCCGGTGAGGAATCTCCGGTAGACGAGGAAGCTTTGTCTCGCCTCGAGGATTATATACCTCCCGCGTATGATCCTGCGGACGAGGAGTTTTCAGATTAGGATTTATGTATTTTCGTATGGTTTATTTTAATATCGTAGGATTTATGTATTTTTTCGTATGTTTTTTTTTTATTTTATTTTCCGTATTGTAGTTGTATTTTTATTTTAATTGAATGAAATGAATTTAATTGTGTTTGGAAAATATGGAAAAGAAATAAAATGAGTGTGGGTGGGGCCCAAATGAAGAGAAGTGAGTACGTTGTGATTGGGGGGTATTTTTAAGTGAGTGTGTTGCAGTGATGTGGAAGTGATGTGCCACACGTGGGGCCCAAATGAAGAGAAGTGGGTAACTCATGATACCCTATGCTCTAACACCTACTATGAGTACTCATATTGCTAACTATCACTCCTAGTTTTGCCAAACATAGCTAAAATAATACTCCATTTGTCCCAATATTATTGTTCACGTTTCTATTTCGGGTTGTTCCAAATTTATCATCCACTACTAAAAATAGATAAGAAATTTGATCAAGATTACCATATTACCCTTACTTGAAATTGTTATTACAAACTTTTAATAAAATAGTAATTGATTAGTTAAAATTAAAATTGTCATTCTACACAAAAAGTAAGAGAGAGTACCAAGGCTATGTTTGGCAAGGGCTTAAATGGGGCTTATTGGGGCTTAGGCTTTTAAAATAAGTCGGTTAATAAAATATGTCTCGTTTGTCATGAGGCTTATGGAAGGGCTTAGGCTAAAAACTTTAGCCCGGAGCTTTTGAAGAATAAATTATTTATTTATCCACAAAAATATCTAACATATACAAAAACTCATTTTATTATGTCTTTTTTAGTAATTTTGCAATCATAAGCTTCAACCCCAGCCAAATAACCAAACAAGTTTATAAAAACAAATTTTAATTTCGGCTTATAATATAAGCCCAGCCCCAGCCCAGACTCAGCTCATTTCGCCAAACATACCCTTAAGTGTTTTTTTGTTAGTGAACGTTTATTTTGGGACGGACAAAGTAACCAACTTGCAATAGTTTAAATCTAAATTGCAAACACACAATAAATAAATCATTAACACAAAAAGGTAAATATAAACTTTACCTTTGCCTCAGTGATAATAATCTGATATAACGAAGGAACATTCTGCATGCAACACCCTAACGACTCGAACGAATCCGCTTTCAACATTACTAACGCTGCCTGGGAAACTCTCCACGACGTTACGCTTTCTCCTGCAGCCAAAAGATCAATGTGAGCTTTCTTAACTGCTGCATCGATCACCGTGACTTGAGACTCCGTGTTTCGGCTAGTTCCGCCTTTGTTTCGTTGCCAACGATTGTGTCCGTACATTTTGTTAGTGTGAAAATTGATTGTCTGTTGGTTATGAATTTGTTGTTATTTAAAGTGAAAAATGGTGAGTTAGATAGTCGTCTATGGGTCTTCTACCCGGGAAATATAAGGTATGATTGGTGGGACCAAAGGCTTTCTTTAACCCAATGATAGCTTCACACGTGGATGTCAAATGTTTCTTTTGCATTTTGCAAAAAGTAAGGCTATCAGAGCATAAAGTATCGTGGATACCAATAACACGCTATTGGTATGCCACTTCAGCGCCACATCATACACCTCTCAATAACTCACCAATAACTAAAACACCCCCTCATAACACACCACTAACATGTTATTTGGTCCCACAAAATACCCCCACACTCACAATACATTTAAAAAAAAAAAGTAAATAATCACTACTTCTCTTTTGGCGTGAGCCATTCAAGTGGCTGAATTTCAATTGGTTGAATTTTAGCATTTATGGTGGTACCGTTTAGCGTGCCATTTGTCTCAAAAGATTGTATTTGGCGTGTGAAGTAAGTCCCATACCTGCTGCTCTGATAAGTGTTTATATTTAGGGCTAATTGTGTCAGCACATTTTTCTCAAGATGTCAACACTTTTTAGAAAAAAAGTTATGGTATCTTTTAAATAGATATTGAGACTTGCGACTTTTTTATTTTTAATCTAAGCTTTACAAGTGTCCCTCGTAATTTGTGTACACAATTATTGTTTCTGACTTTTATCAGCTATGATAATATAGCGACCGAATCTGAGCGACTTTTTTAAGATTCTTGCGAAATTATTTTTGTCCTTTAGTATAAAAAGTCAAACTTACTAAAAATCTTTTTTATACTTTTAACTTCTTCCCAATGCTGAGCGACTTAAGCAAAATAATATTAGCGACTTTTTTACTGTACACTTTTTGTACCTTTAGTACCTTTTTAACATAACTTTTACATTTTTTTACATTTTTACCCTTTTTTTAAATTTTTACCCACACACACCAACACTCTACTACCACAAAAACACAAATCAAAATTGTGAAATCAACTCGTTCTCCAACTGAAACCCTAAATCAACTCCTAATTAGTCAGTCAATTAAACTCCTAAATGGCTCACATTCCCCAATATTTTGATGCTAAGGTAATGGTTCGTTCCCAGGTTAAGTTGCTTTCGGATATTAAGTCTAAATTGTTAAGCAATCCAGATCGAATGAGGTTGTTTAGAGCAATTATTTTTGGGCCATGGTTAGATATTCCTCATCAAGGTAAAGGCAATCATATGGTGAATTTCATTTTACAACACCAGGTATATATCCTCAAACTGCTTGATTCTTGTCCCCCCATTTTATACAAAATTGGAAATAATGTATTGAAATTCGGTCGTGGAGAGTTTCTATTGACGACCGGATTTCGTTTTGGTCCTTTGCCTCCCAATGTAGAAATTGATCGCAGTCATTTTGGTTTGAGTGTCTTTCCTGAAAAACAATTTCTAAGAAAGGTAACTGTAAAAGGGAATGATCTTTTAGATTTGTTTGGGAATGACACACAATTTTCAAAGTTATCAGAAGAGGATGCGGTAAGAGTATGTCTGTTGATAGTCGTTGAGGTCGTGTTCATAGCACTACTAGAAATCATGCCAGCACCAACGGAATTTCACCAACAATCATAGAATCGTTGGTAAATTACTACTTTACCAACGACTTTACCAACAAAGATAAGAAATGCATAATTTATACTTTACCAACGACATAATTGTTGGTAAATCTGTTGGAACATAGTTTTTATTTGGAGGGAAATTTCCCGCTAACTTTACCAAGTACTTGTTCACAATAATTGGTTGGTAAAATAAGAAAAGTAGTGTAAGTATAACATTGTGACAAATTAAAATTTATTCTCAAAAGTAAAATTGTAATTTTTGTAACAGGTGCAAACCAAAATTAAAATTTTTCCCAAAATTAAAATCCCTCCATACCGAAAATAATTCCCCCCAAATACCTTTGACCTAAAACTTCTAACATTTCATTCTTTCTCTTTGTGCAGCCATCCCACCTAACTTTCCCAAAACTTTACATCTCAAACCCAATTCACTGCACCAAGATACCAAATTCGAATTATTGTCATCAAAAGGAGGTTGGTTTGTTTCTTTATAATTTCTTGAACTTTTCAGTCACTTATGTTCTTTTATTTGATTTCTTTAATAAATCTTTTATATGTGGTACTTTATGGTTGTTGTCAATTTGTGTTACATTAGTTTAGAATTTGGGCTAGTATACATTATTCTAGATAAATGTCAATTTGCTGTGATTCTTTTCTTAGTTAGTATATGTTCGAGAGACCCAATTTTGGCTAAATGGAACTGATTTTTTTTTTTTTTTTTTTTTTTTTTTTTTTTTTTTTTTTAATTGTGCATTCTAAAGTGGTGACATGTTTACAATTTGTTAGTTGGTCTCTTATTTACAAGCTTAATTTGTTTTGTTCATTTGATTATGTGGTGAAATGTTTATATAGTTGTATGATATAGAGTAGTTATGTTATTTATAAAGTTGCACTTTGTTCAGTTAATTTGAGGTCGCGGGTAACTAGAAAACATAAAAAACATCATGTCGGTTGATCGGAGTTGGATGAAACGCCGTGTCGACCCTCATGATGGTTCGATTAATCAAGAATTCAAAGATGGGGTTAAGGAGTTTTTGGATTTTGCATTTACCCAACCGCGAGCTATAGGTCGTGAGGCGATAAAGTGTCCTTGCTTTAAGTGCAAACTATTAAAAAAGCGTAAAAGGGACGATATAACACTACATCTGTACAAGTGGGGTTTCCAAGACTTTTATTCTACCTGGTTTGTACATGGTGAAGTATCGACTCCAGAGGCTCATCAAGATCATGTTACAAATGATGACGTGCAAAGGGCGACTGAGCATCGTTACAGAGACATGGTGATTGATGCGGCTGGTCCTGAGTTAATAAGGGACTTCACAAAAGAAGAACCAAATCCTGAAGCAGCAGCGTTCTTTAAGTTGTTACACAGTGCTGACGAGCCATTATGGGATGGTTGTAAGAACCATACCAGGTTATCAGCAGTGTCTCAACTAATGAATTGCAAGTCGGACTTCAACATGAGCGAAAGCTGTTATAATCGAATCATTTCATTAGTGAAGTCCATGCTTCCACAAGATGCGCTATTACCTGATGACTTCTATCAGTCAAAGAAAATGGTGAAAAAGTTAATACTCAAGTATGAAAAGATTCAGGCATGTCCTAATGATTGCATGCTATATTGGAAAGAGCATAAATATAAGACTAAGTGTGTAGTTGGTCGTGGACCTTGGTACATCGCCGACAATCATTTGTTGCAATTAGTTGAGGATTTTGGGGCATGGAATGCATATCCATGGGGAGAGTACTTGTGGAGCCGTTTTTACAATAATTTAGCCAATGTGGTACCCCGGCATTACAACGCTCACTACAAAGAGAAATCTCAAGAAAACCCTTCTAAAATTGCAACATATAATATTTATGGCTTTCTCTTGGCTTTTAAGGTTAGATTTGTAGACATTTATGAACATATCAGTTTTGGTTTACTATTTCTGGATACAAATTTGTTATAGTGCTTTTCATTGTACAATGCTTTTATTGTTTTCCTTAATTTTAGATATGGATTCTTGAGAGTTATCCCACTAGCAGTTCATGGTGGACCAAAGACCCGACTAAGATACCACATTGTCTTTCTTGGTCAAAGTGTAAAACATTTGCCAAACGTGATTATAGCAAACTTTTTGGTCCTGTAAGCATTTCCATTTGTTTGTATTTGTCAAATAACTAATGACTTCTTTATATTTGTTTTTGACTTTATAATTGTTTGTTTACTAGGTTTTGAATCCAGTATTGGATCTTGTTCCAACAAATGCAGAAAGTTTGCAACCATGGTTTGCACCTAGTAATGCTTATTTTAGCGAGTTTGATAGTCTAGAAAAACAATTACCTGCCAATGATCCCACTAATGAGGTAAGTTGCACATTTTGCATCATTTATTTTTTATCCGTATCAACTACGTCGTTTGTGCGACTATTCACGTTGACAATTGACCAATGCACATTCTATTTCGATCTTGCTTTGTAGGTACATGAAGTTGCAGTTCATAAAGAGGTCGTGGTAACTGATAAAGATGTGGCCTTAGCTGATAAAGAGGTGGCCTTAGCTGATAAAGATGTGCCAGTAACTGATAAAGATCAAAGGTCCAATCATCTAGACATACATGCCGAGGTTGAGGCATCGAAGGCAATTGTATTTATGATCGATAAACCCAGAGCCAATGTGGAGGTCCTTAATGATATTAAAAATAGACTTGCCGTTGTTGAGGAAGCTCTAAAGATACAACGTCCAAAGGTGAACATGCTCTTTACATTCATTTTTTATCAACATCATTTAAATAGCAATATTTTTTGGTTTTTCACCAACTACTGGATTATATACATTTATGTACAGACGTCACTGGTTATTCACGAACAATTGCAAATAAGGCAATGTGTTGATGAAAATTTGGCTTCCAAAGATGCCATGGTAATTTCCTTTAATATTTGTTAATCATTTATGTCTCGTTTCTTTAGTAGTATAATTGATTGTATATTTTAAATTTCAGACTTCAACTCATATGCACGACAAATCGGATGAGGATTGTTTTGGCCAAAATGCCATGGAAATTCGGACTTCAAGTCCAATTCATAATGAAACCTGGAATGGTAGTCCTGGTTTTATTTGATCTTTATTCTCATGATGTTCATTCGGCTGATTATAAAAAGGTTATGTTCCTTTTAATAGTACTTTTTTATTTTATCGTTATTTTGTTACATACCTAAATCAGTTTTGTTAACTACAGACCTTAAACCCAGAACATGATCAATCTTGCGAGAAATCGAGCTGTGTTAATGCTGAAAAAGAACAAGTTGGGCTTACTTATATAGACTCTACCGCTTTTCCATAAGCTATGTCGCAGCTTGCGGATTTTTGTCTTCTAGACGAACCATTGACGTTAGTTGATCACATTCTAGATGATGATCCCAGTCATATGAATTTACCTAATTTGAATCAAAAAAATTCTCAATCGGCTGTTGAAGTACGTATATATTAATTTCACATGCACTATCTATAGATGTTTGCTACATTTGGTCATCTATTATAGTTGTGTTTTTCTTGTATACTTACAGGGCAAAAACTTTGATGATGATTTCTCTGTGTATGGAAATGTGAAATACAAAGATCAACAGGCGAAGCAAGATGAACAAAAGGCTACTGAAAACAAGGAAGATAACGAAACACCAAGTGAGGTAGTGGTAAATGTTGATGATAAACCCGGAGAGGCGGTTCAAGCTACTGAGATAAATGCTCATGATTCCAATGTTACTGAGAAAGTAAGTGAAGGTGTTTCTAACGTTGATGATAAATCTAGTGATGATAAACCCGGAGAGGCAGTTCAAGCTACTGAGATACATGCTCATGAAGGTGTGTTTAATGTTGACGATAAATCTGGAGGGGCGATTCAAGGTAATGAAAATAACATTTTTGATTGCAATGCTACTGTTATAGATTCTCATGATCGTGAGAAAGTAAGTGAAGTAGTTTTAAATGTGGATGATAAATCTATAGAGGGCGTTCAAGGTAATGAAAATGACATTGTTGATTGCAATGCTACTGATCAACATTCTCATGATCGTGAGAAAGTAATTGAAGTAGTTTTAAATGTGGATGATAAATATATAGAGGGCGTTCAAGGTAATGAAAATGAAATTGTTGATTGCAATGCTACTGATCAACATTCTCATGATCGTGAGATAGTAAGTGAGGCAGTGTTAAATGTTGCTGAGAAATCTGTAGAGGGGGTTCAAGGTAATCAAAATAACATTATAGATTCTCATGATGGTCAGAAAGTAAGTGAAGCAGTGTCACAAATGGCAGAGATGGGGGATGATCATATGAATCATGTTGGAGAGAATAAGGATGGTGATGGGAATGTTAACGAGAAATTACGTGAGTTGGTTATTCATAATGAAGCATACAATGTTGATGGCCACGTTAATGAGAAAGTAAGCGGGGGTGAGTTAGTGGTTGCAAATGAGTTGTCAACCAAGGCGGTATTAGACAAAATTGAGAAAGCAAGAAAGGCCATGTTTCATAATTCTGAGAAAAACACACAAGGTGTTTCACAAACTGAAGGACAAGCCAATAAGCCTTTGACTACAGCTTCTGAGGTACAACTACATTATTTATTAAAGTTACCATATGTACTTCAAAAGTTTGATGTAATTTCAATGATGAACTTTTTATGTATAGGATGTTTTCATGCGTGCTAAAAGGAAGAGAAATGCAAGTAAGGCTCTAATGCACCTTATAATGGCCCACCAATAAAGAAAACTAGAAAGCCCAAAGTTACCAAAGAGAATAATGCCAAAGTTACCCAAGAGAATACTCCTGTTTTGAAAGAAGATGTTGACTCAAAAAGGTCAAAGCAGGTAGGCAAGTGTTTGCAGGACCCATACGTGAACCTCCCTCCCACGACTCCATAATTGTCGAAACGACGTTTCAAAAGACTGAGAAAAGATATTAATCCCCCATGTGGTGAAGATAATCAGTTGGAAACATGTGTAGAGGTATAGCAGAACTATTTTTACAAACAAACAGCGTAAAGACATATACATTAATCTGGTTTTTAAATTTTTTCAGGACACGTAACGTCCTGAAGGTTGCGATATCAACAAGATTACTAAACCAGTGTGTATGGATATCTTTATAAAAAAAAATTGAAGTCATCGCATAACTTTCCTTGGGGTCTTGGCGACATCGTTGTTCATCGAAAATTTTGGTTGGCTTTGTTGGGGTATGGAAGGGGCAATAAAAAAGGATGGCTTGGAGATGAGGTACTTAACAGATATTTAAGGGAAAATTAGTCAAATAGACCGCGCGCCCTGAGGCTTATCACTTTCCGGACCACTTTTATTTTTAATTTGAAAATGGACCGAGAGCAACCGCTGTCATTGGGCAACTCATCGAAATTGTGACAAGTGTCCCGTATGTGTAAGGTATTATTTTTTGGGCAACTAAAAAGCGCTGGGCAACCGTATTATTTTAAAAAGGATTTTTAGGTCATTTTACATACTCATATTTTTATATAATCATCTATCTAAAACATCAATCCTTCCCTCATTATCCCCAATTTTCTCCCTAAATATTTTGCAAACCCTGATTTTCGTCATTCCTTCCTGGCAACAGCAACAACTCAATTCCTCTAATTATCCTGTAGATTCCAAACACTCTCACTCTCCTCATCACCCTCCTCACGCCCTTATGCCACGTCATCATCGTTAAACCCTTAACCTCGTCGCCATGATTTCATTGAACTCACTCTCAACAGGTACATTAAATTAAAACTTTTTACATGAATTGAATATGTTTCTGATGAAAACCCATATCTTAGTTTTTAGTATAATGAAGTAAATTTAGTGAATTTTGGTTTCTTATGTTTTAGGGTTTATAAAGGGTAAATTATGACCCTTATGTTCTGTCATCTATCATGTGCATACACGAATACATGAAGTTGTGTGATATTTATTACCCATTAAAGTTTCTTAGACGGTGTTTGGGGTAAATAATCACTTAAACGTAGATAGAGTACAGTCATTAAGCAGTATGTTTATTTTGTAAGCAGATAAGGCGATAAACGGTTTTGGAGATACTTATCTTTAACTTGTATTTTTGGCATAGTAGCACTTGTTCGGGGGGGGGGGGGGGGGGAGGGTTCTCAGTATTCAGTAATAATATGATTATTTGACTAATTCTGATCGGTAACTACTGCTAGGCTACTCGTTTCCACTGCCAAGTTATCGGTTACCACAGCTAGCTTGTCGTTTCCACTGCTAGGCTTATCAGTTACCACTGCTAGCCTATATTGATACCACTGCTAGGCTTATCAGTTATTCAAAGCTATATATTAGTATTGTAATACTAATTTCAAGGTAATCATAACTGACACATTAATTTTTTTCTAAAAAAATTCTTTAAAATGTGTGTGTCGGTGCAGGCGGTCAGCTGTACTCGACTTGTTTCATCCATGTTCGTGAAATTGCCCCGTTTAGCTACCAAAACCAGTTTAGGTCTGGTATAGTGGAACATATAGTATTTTATCAGTACGTTAACTACATTATGTTGCGCTGAGGGGTTAGGATATCATGTTAGATTATCATGTGTCTTTTATAAATTGGTTATTGCATCTTACTTTGTCATTGTAGCTGAAATTCGAAGTTGTAATGTATATACAGGATCTGGGGTGAGCAAGGATAGGCTGCGCTTGAGAAAGCAAGTATATCTTTGCTTAATTTTGGCCCAACCGGTTCCGAGACTCTCAAAAACCTTGTTCTTGGTGGTATCGGAAGTATTACTGTTGTTGACGGTTCTAAAGTTGAAAATGGAGACCTTGGCAATAATTTCATGGGTATATTTCGGCTCTGCAGATTTTCTTTCCCGGAACAACTTTTTAAGTGCATCTTTAGTCGATTCCTTATGTTTTAATATTAATTAATTTAATTGTTATGTGTTGTATTTACAGTTAGCGAGTCAATTCTCGGACAGCCAAAGGCAAAATGCTTCTGCGCTTTTCTTCAGGAACTAAATGATGCAGTTAAAGCTAAATTTATCGAAGAGCATCTAGTGACTTTAATTGAGACGAACCCTTCATTCTTTTCTCAGTTTACCTTGGTTGTAGCTACACAGGTATATCGTCCGCGCATCAATTTCCTTCGAATTTTTTGTCAGATTGCAGTTTAGTTGCATCAACGCAGAGGCTTCATTTAGTATTATCAGATAATGTGATTTTTATGAACAAGTTTCATGTAAAACGACTATGGTATAACAATACAAGCTAACCACTTTGAAGTGCCAAGTTATAAGCTAGTAGAAAAAATAGTGCTCTGCCTCTGCTTTGCTTAGAGATTGATCCCCGAATAGAAACTTTGAACTGTTTTAAGTATTCATAGAAAACCTATAGTGCCATGTTTTTTGATTCAACTCGTTGACATAAGTTCCCTTAACTGTGGTTTATAAACTGTAGTTAGTGGAAGATTCCATGGTGAAGCTGGACCGCATATGTCTTGATGCTATTGTTATGTTGATATTTGCTCGTTCATATGGCCTCAGTGGGTTTGTTCGAATCAGCGTGAAGGTTGTAAAGCCCCTTTTATCACGTATACCTTATCACTTTACCAAGCAAACCCAACACAAACACGTAACAGTTATGCAATACGAAGAATAGAAAGATGAAGAGAAGAACTTGGTGACTTGAATATGAATTCGTATGTATGTTTAGAGAGATAAAGTAAAGAAGATGAAAACAATATTCATATGAAACACACACACACACACTCAAGCACAATGATTCATCTCACCCCTCATGGAGAGTCATGAGGGGTATTTATAGGCTCTAACTTTGCTACTTAAATGATACTAGTCCCTAAGGGCAAAGTATACTACGCATCTAGTCTAATTCACGTAAGTGACGTTATCTTTAGAAAAAGCAAGGCTAACAATCTCCCTCCAAGATAGCGTCACACGTGAATGGTTACAATGAGACCTATAAATACAAAACAAAGTAAATTACAATAGTAAAGAACAATGTTGACTTTCTTGAAGCGCAGAGTCTCTGTAGTCTAGATACTGAGGCAAACTTGAAGTTTTCCCTTCCGACGATCTCGGCATTAGATCTTCTTGTAGCTCTGAACTTCAACTGTAACGGTCTAGTTAGGTTATTACTCCCTCCTAACTAGTGAGCCTTTTTTTTTCTTTTTATGCTCCCTCCTGAACCGACAACACTCTTCCAACACGTCTTTAATCTTCAGACACGCAGCGGAGAAAGTAAACTCTTGAAGCACAATGGTTGTCGTTCTGGGAACATCAACATAACTCACTTAGTATTGCATCCAAGTTGGTAAAAAACCCCGATGTACACACACTACTTCTCCTTCTTCGGTCTTAAGCACAAATCCCTTCGTAATCCAATCACGGAAGATGAAATACCAACTTCTCCCTCCTGTTGGTTGCGAGCTATCAGAATCATCATAATGTTGAGTACATGCCGTATTACCTTCTTGATGCAATATTAACATCATAGCTTGATCAAAATTCTGTGAGAATATGTCGTAAAAATACTCTCAATAATTTTCTCTAACCAACCTTTTATCGAACCTCCTTTGAATTCACCGGCTAATAGTAATGACCACATATGGAGATAGCCCGGTACGACTAACTTGAAAAGGAAGTAAGCATCCCAACTTGTGACTTGCTGCTTGTTCGAAATTTTTGAACAATCCACAACTTCGTGTGACACTGAGCACAACAACGTAACTCCTTAAAGTGATGGTTACACACTGTGAGCACTACAACGTAACTCCTTACCAGTTATAACCAGATTTTCAAATTTCATAATGTGCCCAGACAAGTTATCTTGAGACCATCGACTTATCTCAAAGATAAAAAAGTCCACCCGTGAAATGTCACTTCAATTCCGCATCAATAATACCGTACAAAAACTCCGTAGTCATTTTTCAAATTTCGCTCAAGCCGTGAATTTATGTATCCCTCCGTGAAAATATACCATACCAAAAATATACAATAAGCATTATATTTAGATCCACACTCAATTTACTACAAAAGTAAAACTTCCGTATACCTCATCAAATGAATTATATGAGATTATGATCCAAGTAGCCCAATATTCAATTGAGAAGCCAAAAGCCCATATCAGTCCATCATTCCAACCGGAATAATTATCAAACCAATTCTCGGCCCACGTGCAACTGATAGACCCGATCCAGTAAGAAGATAATATCCGATCCACATCCAATTGAATATGTAACCGGTTAAATAATCTCCCCCTAAGGGGTGGTCATTCAAATGATGCTCCACTTGATTAGGTCTTTACTTTTCTCGAGCTTGAACTTTGTGTGTAGATATAGAATAGTCTTGATTCTTTGTTCCTTCATGCTTTGTGATCAGATAATGTGGTTGTCTGCCGTTGTCAACTTCGTTGGTTAGGTATCTCCACGTCTTTCTCCACCATGCTCACACTTATATTTGACTTTGAGTTTCCAATGATGAAGTTCTCGAGTCTTTAGACTTTGTAGATTCTTTGACATTGACGAAGAATCATCTTTAACTTTGAGTTGCCTTTGATTTTGATGTAAACATTCGTGTGTTGTTGGTATGAGCATGTGGCGAGTCTGCACGATCCATCCGCTCTGGAGCTTCCATAAGAAGAAAACATAAAACAGGTTAGTAAAAAGCGGATTCCGGCACTTACAAGTTTGAATTTCGAGGGTGTTAACAGCATAGTGTGAAAACACGTCTCTAATTCTCACAGAGGCCGTTCCTGAACTGGAGTCCCACAAGTGAGATAACGCGATATACCGAAGTACATCTACAGTTATGAGTCGCTGAAGTACACCGAAGCATCACTTCACGACTGTAGACCATTTGAGACACACTAAGCGTAATCCACGGGGAGTTACCGAAGTGACCTGCTGTTAGGGCTGTTTGATGTTGACCCTGGCAGGAGTTTCCATTCAATCACTGAAGATCACAGATGTGAAACTTCTCATAAATGTTCTGGCAAATTGATAAGATCTGTGTAGGACTCTAGAATATATCACTTGTGTCCTTATTGATGAGCAACAAGCGATGTCATGTCATGTGTTCCTATGAGATCTTTTGATGAATCTCGTGGCTCTAGACTCAATAGTGCATTTTGGTTTCCTAAGAGGAGACTAGGGAGAGGGTCTCCTTCTTCAATATCAACGATCTCTAAGAGAAAGTCGATAGATTATGCAGGGTTCCCAGTGAGAATGAAACAAATCCCTTTTGAGAGGAATTGAGTGGCTAGAAGGTTTAGTGCAGTGCGTCACTGGGTCCATGACGTCTTTGTCTTCAATACCAGTGTAATCTAGTGACAACTAGTAGCATATGTATTGAACCCGGTTTCTGCCCTAAGGTTGAATATGGAGGGATATTTCTTTTCACCCTTTCTCATTACATTTCTTTTTAATTCTTCAACCCCTTCTTTCTCCTTTCTCACTTTACTCCTTTTTTCAATCATACCTAAGGACTTCTAATACTAACAATTGGTGGTGTCCTTGGGTAGATCCCTCCGGCTCTGGCGGATCATAGGACGAATTTCCTATCCTTAGTCACCTTATAACTCCATGACTGTCCCATGTTGCCATAAAACCTTTTTCTTTGAAAATCTCTCAGAGTGTTTATGATTGAAAACATGTTTGAGATACTCCAAGAGTTTTTATATTTTCAGAAACACTCCCCCTTCACATAAGTTTTGACAGAAATCTGCACATAGAGGGTAGAGTTCGCACTTTTTGAATTGATCGACTCATGATAGACAATTCCTCACGAGACACGATTACGTTGCCTAGTTAAAGAGTTCCATTGTCAGTTTTTAGGTGACAACTAGCTCTAATAACTATCTTGAAGTTGTAAACACTCCTTGAAAAGGAGGTTAGACCCATGAAAGTGCATATCTATCACAAGTTTCTCGAGATGGTACATTTACTAACATTGATTCCCGTCAATTCATTGGTTCCGTCTGAGTCGAGCTCATTATGAGATTCAAACAACGATCATTAAAACTTTTTGATCACATTTTAATCACGTCTCCTCCCCCTCAAAAATAGCATAATCGTGATATTTTTTATATCAACGGATTAAACAAACATTTTAGAATCTTTTGGGGAGACAAACGGATTTGATTTAAGCATGAATTTGGAACATTTTAGTTTTATACTCCCCCTTTAATAAAGCATAATCAATTAAAGGGTTTTCGAGGGAGTTATCTTGAGCACAAAATATTTTGAAAGATTTTGAAAAATCTTTTTGAACAATCTTGAAAAGGTGCTCAAGATGATGATGATTTCTCACCATTTTTAAATGTAGTGCACTGAAGCGTACACTTGTGATTTTTTCTATAAAAGCACGAGTTTTGATTTGAAAAAAATAATCAAAAGTCATCAATTTGGTCCGGGTTTCGTACTAAAGTATACGAAAGCCATTATTTGAAGAAAATTTGAGAAACGACATGTTTTGAAAAACATTAAAGAACTCTCGCTCAAGCATCTGTACATACCCATATCATTGTTGAATGACATTTCTAGAAACGTACAGAATATCGATTATACGAGAGACATGTCGTGGGAAGAATATTTTTGGATTTTTGATTTTATATTGTTTTTGTATTTTTTGAAAGTTTTTCTATTTTTGTATTTTGTTTTTGTTGGTTTTTCAAATTTTGTATTTTGTTTTTTCAAAAGATATTTACAAAGAAGATTTTAAGAAAGAGAAATTAAGTTGGGACAAGTAAAAGTGGAGTTAAGAGTGGAATTAGAAAAGGATTTCCACATGCGAAATTGGCATAAAGTTCTTCTTTACCACACGGGGTATATGAACCTTCAACACTTTTACAAGTACCTGCATCCACAGAAGAAGAATTTTCACAAATAACATTGTTAGAAGTACATGATTCCTCACGGTGAGGGTGATCACTATCAACGGTTGTAGTGGATCTGACTTCCTTAACTTGATGAGTTTCACTATTATATGTGTTGGAGCAAGTATCAAAAATCATCCCTGTGGGAATCCATCTAAGACCTATTTTGTTGAAAACTTTGCCCGTGGGAATCCACCAAAGGTAAGATCTAGGAGTTGTTTTCTTATCAGATGCAGCGGAAGACTCATTTTTAGAAAAACTACGTCCTGAATAGATCCACCTATTAGGTTTCCTTTTGATTTTCATCTTGTCAACGGGTTTGTTTTGGTTTGGAGTCTTAGTGGATTGTGCCTTGGCACGAGAATTATCTTTCTTGAGATATTGTGAGACACATGCCTCATGATTAGCTGAAAAGACACATTTTTTACATGTAGTACAGACAAATTCAATATTCTTGTTTAAAACAGCAGCTTTAACTTTGTCACTACAGTCTTTTGGAAAGTGATTCTTGTTCGAAAAGGACCTAGAATTCCTAGTGTTGTTCTCTAAGGGCATAGCATTTTCTTTTGCGCAACTACTCTTAGATGCAAGCCAATCCCTAGTATTTTGTAGAGAGTTCCTAGGTAATGGTTTACTACTACTAACAATGCCTTGAAATCTTGTAGAATTCATCACCCTAGATTTTGCACCAAGAATTCCATCTTTTCGAGTCTGTGCCTTTTTCCTAGCTTCTTCTAGATAGTGATTGTTGACCATGTTGTTAGAACCAACAGATTCTTTAACTGGATTTTTGGTCACGTTCCGTGTACTAGTCTTAGAATTGGCACGTGTAAACACTTTTTCTTTATCAAAGACAGGTTTTTCAAAACCTTTGATAATTCGTTTTTTGATAGGCAAAGACTGTGGAGTGACTGTTTTTGATAAATCATTTTTCTCATTGACTTTTGGAGGAAACTGAGAAATAGACATTTTTGGTTTGAAAACCGGTTTTGGAACATTTGTTTTCTCCTCAGTCAATGGTTTTGCAAACTTAGTATCCATAGCCTTTCCTTTTAGACTACCCAGCTGAGCGCTCAAAAGATCATTTTGCTTTTGCATGTCCTTGTAGGCACGCTCATACGACAGTTTGTCATACTTGCATTCCTAGGTTTTTCGATCAAGCTGTTTAAAATAGGACACGTTTTCTTTTTCAAGTTTTTCAAGAGCTTTTTCATATTTTGAAACAATTGCGGAGGTCTCAGACTGGAGTCTTTCATGATCTTCAACAGAATATGTTTGTAAGATAATTGACATGATATCGGTAGTCATAACATCTTCGAAGAGAGAATCATTCAAATTTTCCAAAACTTTGATGTGTTCAACACTTTCATTAGCTTGCTTTACCAGGGATTTATGGTCCTTGACAAAGTCAGCTGTTTCTTTCAAAAACGCTTGTTCGAAATGAATTACCCTCGCACTGATGCCAGTTAACGGAGGTTCAATTTGAGTTTCAAAAAACTTTTTCGTTTCGTCATCATGATGAGTAAACCAGATGTTAGTAGTAATATTGGTTTTAGATTTGACAGTCTCTTGAAGATACCCAATTCTAGTTTTAACGTCATCTAAAATGCTTCTGGCATCACTTGTGTTAAAAGGATTGTTTGAAGACATTTGTTCGATTTTCAAAAGAGATTTTGAGACAACTACAGGAGTTGCAACTGGTTTTGAAACTGGTGTTGACACTTTGTTTGAAACACTTGGTGTTATGGAAAACTTTGACTTTCTTTTTGATTAACAAAAGTAATTCCATTAATTTTGTTCCATTTGTTATAATCAATCGGTTTAAGATCTGGATTCTTTTGTTTCATTTTTGATCTACTCTCCTCAGATAGTTCCAACGTTTCAAGAGAATCACGAACAATTATGGGTTCATGCAAAGGTTTTCCATTGTTCAACACATTCTGAGATTTCTGAGCTTTCTTGAGGAACGAAGAAGGGTTGTTACCAAGAGCCTATTTATGTTCAGTGTGAAAAATCGGATTTGCTTGATTAGAAAGCATCATTTGAATGACCACCCCTTAGGGGGAGATTGTTAGCCTTAATTGTTTTATTAGAAGTGATGGTCATTCACGTTTAGGAACTTTGTAATGTGTGTTAGATATCGTGATAGAATAGTCAACGGGCTCGTGGATTGGGCTAAGCTAATTGGTTAATCTTTAGGGTATGTTAGCCGTTTATAAGCTTAAGTATCCCAAGCCCAATCCAAGTCCAACGAAGTATATCACAATTTTCTTGTCACATGCATTGTAAAGTTTAACAAAGCCTAATCATTTTCTGGACGATCTTCGATTAAATAAACCGTGGCCTGAACTTAAAATGTTGGTATTTTCTAAATGGACTTATTTTTATTTATCGTGAATATCAGGCATTGATTTCTTACATCATTCTCAGGTTCACCGAAAACATCGACTTAGATACATCTGATCCAGTAGCCCACAAGCACATACCGTACATTTTAATTCTCGTCAAGATGGCAGAGGAGTGGGCTAAAAGTCATGGTGGACGGCTTCCATCAACTAGAGACGAGAAAAAAGAATTCAAGGTTTTCTCTCGGTTAATACTCACTTCTGTTTTTTCTTATAAATTTAATGTTTTGGCATTCTAAGGCTGTTATTTTGGAGTTTTCAGGATCTACTAAAAGCAAAAACGATTGGAACGGATGAAGACAATTATAAATAAGCTATTGAGTTCTCGTTTAAAGTTTTTGCTCCTCAATACATAAAATAACTTTAATAGTCTTCTTCTAAAGGATTTTAGATGTAATGGTGGATATTATTGACTTTTAAACTCCAGGCTCAAATTTGAAACGTATATTTGATGATATGTGAGCGGATTTCGAATCCGGCTCATCAGATTTTTGGGTGATGGGCGCAGCATTGAAGGTAGTTTAAGTCTCAGTTTAATGTTTTAGAATAAAAGTACCTTCAGGACAACAAAGTCGTAACTAACTATTTATGTTTCATTATTGCAGGAGTTTATTGCTAATGAAGGTGGTGGCTAGGCTCCTCTTGAGGGATCAATACCATATATGACTTCTTTTACCGAGTAAGTGGTCAATCATTTATGCATGCTTTGTTCTTTTGTCTTTATTTCTTCACGTGGTCCCATTTTCTTATAAGTTTGTCAATTCGGGTTAAAGGGGTTAACAAGTACAATGAGAAAAATTGGTCTAAAAGAAAAGGCTTCAAATGGGTCAATGGGCCAAATGGGTCGATAGTGTATTTTTAAATAGGTCAAATTGGATTTATGGGTTCGATAGGCCAAACTGTACTTTTAACAGTTTAATTAGGTCATTTTTTGACCAACTACTGAATTTGGATCATACAAGTAACTGCTATGGGCAATTAACCTTGGCTGACCCATTTTGACTCATACACAAGTGTTTGTAAAAATGCTAATGATAAATGTTTTATTGTTAATTCATTGTTTTTGTTTTGTGGGTGTTACTGCTTTAGTTAGAAGGGTCAAATGATGTTTTATAATTAAAGACTCTTGATCCTTCATGATAACGGTTGTTTAAATGAGACAGACAACAAATCTGCATGGCCATGGTGACGCATTTTGATGAAAAATTTGGGTATACTTGGAGGTGCACATTCAGTCAATTTTATAAAAGAATTTTGGGTATACCTTGGGTATACTTGTGCTTTAAATTGGCTTGTATTTAGCACACTCTCCATTTTTATGTAAGCCAAGGTAGTGTTATTTGATTTTAGCCTTTGATGTTTGTGTGTTACAATATCTAGAGTCATGATCTGTCATCTGGATCTGAATATGTTCTTTTCAATTTTATATCCGAATTTGTGAGAATCCAAGAGTTGGTAACCCTGTTAGTTTATCATTTATGTATGGAGAGACAACTTTTAATCTTATTGCCATATCTTTTTCTTCAATTCTCAGGGACGAGGAAAACCACAATTTCCAGGATCACACCCTCTATCTCTTAGCAGGTACATTTTACTGCTAAATTGTTGTGGTTTTATCTTTTCTTCTTCATATGATGATTGATCGAGTCTTATGGCATGTATGTATTTGTCTATTTTGGTCTATCTCCGGGGTTCACTTATGCAAAGTTAAGTTATTGAGTTTGTCATTCTTATTACTTTTTGCACGATGAATGGTCAGGATTGTTTCATTACAACCCTGATTTCGTACTTTTATCTCATTTATTCTATCATGAATGACCACAGTTACGTGCTAAAAGTACTTGTTTGGTATAATTACTTGAAAATACCTTAGCCAAATGATAGAGATACTTGATATAGTGTCCTAGGGACAATCTTCCTATGTAGGATATGCTGATGTTCTTATGTTGTAGAGTTTCATAATGCAAGGACAACTTACAACTCTTGAGGTAGCGATACCATTATGCTACATGGAAGGCAGATGGAACACGATGTATGATGTCAATAACTTGGGAAGGCTGCTATTTGATTGATATAAATTTTAATTTTTGAAGTGTTTACTTGCGGTTTCCATGTGGAAACGCTAATGAGGTAGCGTGCAATTACATTACACTTCATCTCTCTCACATTAGATGTAAAATAACCTTCACTCTTTCAACAATTAGTAGCTTCTTGGTCTGTTTAGATAACCTCTTTGTTCATTTTCGTGTATAATGTTTCTTTAAACTTAAAATTAATGTCCCAAAAGCTTTATGTAAATTAAGTAAGGAGTTACTGAAATGTATGAAATATGATTCTATTTAATATGGAACTTGTATACGTGGCAATTTGGGTTGGCCAAGTATGGTTAAAATTGGCAAAAAGTTTAAGGCTGGTCACAACGGCCGGGTTATATATAGTCAGACTTCTTTAATATAAATTGGTTATTGAGGCTATTTTTCAAACAGCGGTTTTTACTGGAACAATAAAGGAGGTTGCGAACTTTTAAGTACACTTAGCATAATTATTTAACAAATACAAAGTCTTATTTTCACTGTACTCACGTTCCGACTACCTTGGTTTTCAGTATCTCATATATTGTCCTTCTGTTGATGACCACGTGTCTCACATACTTTTTTGTTAGGGTGCAGCTGGAAACCCTCATAACTATACATTGCTTGATGGGGAAATGGTAGTTGATACTGATCGAGCACACACAAGCAGGAAAGGAGATATCTCATTTACGACTTGATAGCAATCAACAAAGTATCACTTGTAGACGTAAGACCTTTTCTCTCTTTTCTACTTTTTTGGTAACCTGTGACTTGTTCACTAGGCTGTGTATTATGTTATAATTTAATTTATAGTTCACGGTTCAGTAATTTCTTTATAGCACAAGTCCCAAAGTATATACTGAAGCTCATATTGTCGAGCTTTCGCACAAGTCCCAAAGTATCTGTAAAGTAAAGAAAGATATTGATGGTAATTGCACAACTATAAGCAGTTGATGCTAAAAAGATAATACCCTATGAACTGCAAGTTTTTGGATGATTCTAGTTGAGATTAAGCTGGAAATAATGATAGATCTTGTTAATACAAATAAACCATAAAAACGTCTATTTATATTTTACGATCTTCTAATGTTTTGTCGATAACAAACATAAAATCATTTTAACAAAACAAATAAAATACATAAATGGTTTGAACTAATAGTTTTTGTTTTCCACTTTCAGGTAAATTACGAGCATTGGAGCTAAAGAGACGCGGAATTGGAGAAAATCTAAAGATTTATCATAGTATGCTGATTTTGAAGAAGTTATGGCGTAACTCATCTCTCACATTACGCCGTAACTATTGCATGCCTCAGAAAACCAACTTATCAGAAGGTTACGGCGTAACTCTTCCCAAAGGCTATGACGTAACTATATTAGGTCAAATGAGGTTCCACGCCACTGATACTTACGCCATAACTATTACCTCAACTATGGCATAACCAAGTTTATTGAAGACTACAGCGTAACCACTTATAAGGTTACGCCGTAACCAGCAAATCTAGTGCAAAATTCGATGAAATAGAAGGTTACGGCGTAACTCTTATATTAGTTACGCCGTAACCCAGATCTGGCCTATAAATACCCCACGAATTCAAGCATTTCTAATCATCCCATTCCACAGACAACAACCAGAGAACGTAGGAAAAAGCTCAAGGCAGATCTAGAGGAGCATACGAAGCTGTCTCCAAGGGAGAAATCACTCCCATACGATAAGCATTAGCATTTTATATTTTCTTTACTTTCAATTCATGTATTTCGTACCTTTGACTATTGAATTGGTTTGTATGATTAATATGAGTGGCTAAGCACCTCTTGGTGCTGGCCTAGTTATGATTCCTTAATTGTTTGTTTGCATTTACTTTACTTCCGTACAATTATTTCTAAGTGTATGCATGCATAGTTTATTGGTATCCACCCTTGGTACGGTAGTTTTGAATGGCGGTAGAGGCCAATTGCCTTGGAGATATGACCAACTGACCCTAGGTGAGCGGACTGTGACTGGAAGGGTAAGATATGACCAACTGACGACCCTTTCTACTTGTGCGATTTGACCAACTGATCACCTACCGTTTGGATGAACTTAAGAATTAGGGGGTGAGTGTTTAAGTTGTTAACGCTCGGGCACTCACTATTATAAATATAGCATGTAGCAGTACATAATGACTTGGCTTAGGGGACCAGGAACAACAAGACTTATGAAGGGACACTTGACTTCTCCTGTGGTGGCATCTTTGCTGATAGGTTAGGGCGAATTGGCCAAATGCTGTCCTCTCGACTTTGACCCCACCTGAAGTAATTGGAAGTAAGTAGACATAGACATAACTGGCTAGGAGGATTAACTAGGTTGGCACCACTCTCCTCTATTGATTTACCCTTTATCATTTATTTGCTTTATTCTGCTTTAGTAGTTTAACTAATTAATTCCCTATCGAAACCATTATTAATCTGTGACACCTAAACTTAGTAATAATCCAAATCACGTAGCTCTTGGGACGACCTCTGCTTTACCGATTACTACACTACACACAATCAGGTACACTACCCGTTAGTGCACTAGGGTAGACCATAGGTATAACGAGACTTTATAAATATTAAAACCTGGTCAGTAAAACCTGCATCAATGATTTTCACATTAGTGATTTTCTCAGGTAGCCTTCTGCTTTTCATGGTCCATTTGTAGTGATTTATCCTTTCTTGCCTGATTGCAGCAGCCTTCTTGTTCTTTTCATCTAGCCTTTTTCTCATAGTAGCCATTTCAGCATTCTGAACATCTTTGAACTGTTGGCCTGCCTGTCCCTTTTCAAGCTTTTTAGGATCAATTCTAATCTTTTCAACTTCTTCAGCCACTAATTTAATCAATGCATCCTTACTTCTTTGCTCTTCCTCAGCCTGATTCTTGAGTCTTTCTTCTTTTTCAAGGTATGCAGTTAGCTGTTCTGGACTGAGCTTGTACGTTTTTCCTTGAATTTTATAGAGGATTTTTTCAGGCTCAGGTGTGATCATGATGGCTTTGCCTTTATCCTGAGCTGATGAAGAAGAGGATACCAGTGGGGGTGTTGCTATGATTATTGGTGTTGTTGTCGCTGTAGTCATTGTTACTAAGGTTGGTATTCCTGATGGTGGGATGGATGAGATAGGTGTTGCTGATACAGGTTGAGTTGGCTCCCCCTCAGTGTGAGAAGGAGTCTCTTCAGTGGCTCTCTCCCCCTTAACTGTTGCTGCAACGTCAGTGAGAGCAAGAGTTGTTTGAGATACTGAGGGAGGGGGAGCTGATTGACCTTTAAAGGCTTGATATATCTCCGAGACCACGGTCTTGATGTCAGATGTATCATGTTGAAGACTTGTGACCTTTTCAGCAAGATTGGCCTGAGATAATTCCAATGATGTCATTCTAGGCCCGAGATTCCAGGCCATAGAAGATGATGATTTAGCCAGATCAGTAACTTTAGCATCCAGTGAGCCCATGGTTGATTGAAGAGACTGTATTGAAGACTGAAGACCCTAAACATTTTCAGAGTTGAGCATGTTGATCAGCTCAGTGAGACTGGATGAATTCTTCATGTAGACCTCAGTAGCCTCAAGCACTTTGGAGTTGAGTGATAGGTCTTCTTTGATAGAATCCCTGATTTCATCCAGTTTGGTGTGAGACTCCTGAAAGTACTTGAGAAATTTTGTCGGGTTTGCATCCAGTCTGTGTAGATGTTCATACATTAGATCCCTGTGCTCATCAGTGTTTGTATTGGCAGTGACCACTTCAGCTTTCAGATCGGCATAACTGGCAGTTGCTTCAACATGCTGATCCTAGAGAGTATTAGTAATACCAGAGTATAGCCTCCTTAAAGCCCTTTGTATCCATATAAAAGCTGCCTTTCAGTAAGTGGAAGAATGTTGTCATAATTTTTCAGTTCCTCAGGGCAGGAGGAGGAAGAGGAGTCTGAGGAGTCAGAGTCATTATCATCAGGCTGAACAGGTGACTCTTCAGTCTCTTGTGGATCAGGCTGATGCTCTTGTTCCTGTGATTGAACATCAACGTCCATTTCTTCTCCAGCTGAAAGTATTTCTTCTTCACTGTCAGCAAGCTCTTCATCAGAGAACAATATATCATTAGCCTCATCAACAGTCAGTAAACCGGTGGGAGTGATGGGTTCCGTATCAGTGGGTGATTTTTGTCCCTTTAGTCTTTATCCCCCTGTGAACCCTCAGACACTGATGGATTTTTCCCAGTGCCTTCGTGGGAGTCAGGATTGGTTGTGAGGGACCCATGACCTGGATGACAGAAGGATAAAGAGACATATATTCCTATATTAAATTGGTATGTTTACCAACCTAGGACATTAAGTAACTGAAATACTTATAGCATGTAGTTACTCATTCAATGCTCAATGTCCAGTGTCAGGGACTCTGAATGAGTCTTACTCATTTAGTGAAAAGATGATTTAGGGTTTTGTTCAGGGATCAGGGACCATTTCAGGGAAAACTTGTAGAGATTAGGATTGATTGTCAGGTTGCTGACTTTCAATGTCGAGCATTCCTAATTCAGCTTTCAATCTTCTAAAGGTAGGTTCATCCAAGGGTTTGGTGAAGATATCATCCAGTTGATTTCAGTGGGGATGAAGTGGAGTTCTATGTCTCCTTTCATGATGTGGTCCCTGATGAAATGATATCTAATATCAATGTGTTTGGTTCTTTGGTGAAGGACAGGGTTGTTGGAGATTGCAATAGTACTGGTGTTATCACAGAAGATGGGTACCATTTTGTAATGGATGTCATAGTCACTAAGTTGACTTTTTATCCACAATACTATTGCACAACATCCTGCAGCTGCCACATATTCAGCTTCAGCTGAAGACATAGCCACTGATTGTTGCTTTCTAGCACTCCAACAAACCAGCATTCCTCCAAGAAATTGACATGACCCTGAGGTACTTTTTCTGTCCATGTTGCAGCATGCATAATCAGAGTTAGAATATCCTTTGAGGTCAAACCCTAAGCATTTTGGATAGTAAAGTCCAAGGCTTGGAGTTCCCTTCAGGTATCTGAGGATTCTTTTGGCTGCAGTGAGATGGGATTCTTTAGGATTGGACTGACATCTTGCTATCAGACATACTGAGAATTGTATGTCAGGTCTGGAAGCAGTTAGATACATCAGTGATCCTACAATCCCTCTGAAATTAGTTTGATTGACTGATTTCCCAGTAAGATCCGGTCCAAGGTTATTTTGAGGGACCATTGGTGTGTTCACTGAAGCACAGTCAAAGATCTCATATATCTTCAAGAGATTTTTGGTATATTTCTCTTGACTGATGGTGATTCCTTTATCAGTTTGCCTGATTTGTAGTCCAAGGCAATAAGTGAATTCACACATCATGCTCATTTCAAATTTCTTGGTCATCAGTTTCTCAAACTGTTTGCAAAGAGTATAAGTTGTTAAGCCAAAGATGATGTTATCAACATACACTAGGATTAATATCACATCTTGTTTTGTCCTGTAGATAAACAGTGTGTTGTCTATCTTTCCTCTAAAAAAACTTGTTTTGAATCAGGAAGGCTGAGAGAGTTTCATACCATGCTATGGGAGCTTGTTTAAGTCCATATAGGTCTTTGTCAAGCTTGTATACACAGTCAGGATATTCACTACTCTCAAAGCCAGGAGGTTGCTGAACATACACATCTTCCTTGAGTTCACCATTCAGAAATGCACTTTTTACATCCATTTGGTAAACTTTGAAGTTCATGTAAGTTGCAAATGTAAGGAAGATACTGATGGCTTCCATTCTTGCAACATGAGCAAATGTCTCATCATAGTCAATGCCTTCTTGTTGACTGTAAACTTTGGCTACAAGTCTAGCTTTGTTTTTATACAGTGATACTTCATTCCTTCGACAATGACATCCTGAGGACATTTGATCAAGGTCATGACCTTGTTTTTATCAAATTGTTGAAGTTCTTCTTGCATAGCCTAAACCCAGCTTGGATGTTTTAGCGCTTCAGTGACACTTTTGGGTTCTAATTCTGATAGAAAATCAGCATATAGACATTCATTGGCTTAAGCTGCTGTTAACTTAGCAGTCATGCTTCTAGTGAGCATGCCTTTAGTGGGTTCACCAATGATGTTCACAAGCTAAATGTCTTGAGATCTTGTCCACTTAATTTGTGGTCTAGGATATGAGCTTGATGAGGTCACTTGAACCTCAGAAATGGGTTCAGGTGCTGGAGCCACAAAATAATTTAGATCATATGTTAAGATGCTTTGTTCAGGTTGGGGTTCTTGAATCACAGGTTTCTGAACATTTGGTTCAGTATTACCTATCCCAGTAGGGACTGGTTGATTATCAATGAATTCACTGATAGTTGGTTGATGAAGGTTATGGGGTAAGACATAGTATGAGATATCAGCATCAACTTGATATGATGAATTGATTTCAGTGTTGAACTCATCATGAGGGTATCTTGATGAGTCATCAATTCCTATTTCCTCCACTGAGGTATTGGTGAATCTGAAGCTTTCTGAACTTTCTTCAAAGGTGACATGAAAGGTTTCCTCAACTTGTTGTCTTCTGGTGTTAAATACCCCGAAGGCTTTAGAGATCAGTGAGTAACCCAAGAAATATCAAATTTGCCTAAGTGGTCCTTGTGATTGTGAATGAACACACGACACCCAAACACATGAAAGTAGTTGACATCAGGAAGTCTTTATTTGAAGATCTGATATGGGGTTTTGTTATGTCTTTTGACAATGATTGACCTGGTTTGAGTGCAACAGGCTGTTTTAACTGCTTCAGTCTAGAAGTGCTTTGAGAGTGCTGAGCCATTTAACATAGTTCTAGCATCCTCAATGAGAGTTCTATTTTTCCTTTCAGCTAACCCATTTTGTTCAGGGGTGTAAGGAGATGAAAATTTTTGGGAAATTCCCTTTTCATCACATAAACTCTCAAGCTCTTGATTTCTAAACTCAGTACCATTGTCAGTTCTGATTTGTTTAACATTAATGTCATTATGATTTTCAATCTTCCTGATGAATGACATTAAGGTTTCAGTTTCCTGACTCTTTTTTGAAAGAAAGTATACCCAAGTGTATCTTGAGAACTCATCAACAATGACAAGTGTATACTTCTCATGCTGGATTGATCTTGGACTGAATGGTCCAAAGAGATCCATGTGCAGGAGGTGAAGGCGGCTTTTGATAGAGAAATTTTGTTTTGTTTTGAATGATGCTTTATGGTGTTTGCCAATTTCACAGGCTGAGCATGGTTTGTCTTTTGCAAAAACCAGTGATGGTAAACTAAGGACTTTGTTTTGTTTTGCCAAGTTGTTGATGTTTTTGAAGTTTAAGTGAGAGAGTCTCTTGTGCCACAGCCAGTTGATAGTTTCAGTGGCTTTGGCAAAGAGACAAGTTCCATTATGGGAGAATGTTGACATGTTTAACACATATACATCATCTCTCCTAGGAGCAATCAAAACAACTTCTTTGTTGGCATTGAAAATAGTACCTTGTTTATCATTGAATTGTACTATGTACTTAGCATCACAAAGCTGACTGACACTGATGAGATTGTATTTCAGACCATTGACATAAGCTATTCTAGAGAAAACTATTTCATTGCAGTTTACTGAACCATAACCTTCAGTGGGACATGATGAGTTATCACCAAATACTACCTTGGGTCCTGGTTCCTTTACATACTTGTGAAGATACTACTTAACGCTAGTCATGCTTCTTGAGCATCCACTATGTAGATGCCAAATAGGCTCCCTGGCGTATCTCTACACAAATAGTAAATCAAATTAGTTTCTCTTGATGACCTACATACTAGTGGGATTGGGTCTCATGGTCTGTTTGAACTTAGCAATTGATTCATGGTCAGTTGTTGAGTGAAGTGTGCTACCACATGTTTTGCATTTGCTTACTAGGGAAAGCTCAGTGATGCGGGGTTGTTTTGAACTTCTCTTTGCCTGGATGACTCTATCATGCTGAGATGTCTCATGAGCTAGATTTCCACATATATCACAGCAGGAGTTCATGAGACAGTCATCAGGAAGATGATCATTATAGCCACAATGTGAGCAAGGAGGAAAAGGTTTAGCTTTAGGTCTTTGACCCTGCTTTGAGGATGAGGAATACTGATGATTGGAATTGGTATGAGTTGCTTTACTGAGTGAACTTACATACTGTAAGTGGTCAAAAGTTCCGTGATATTCCTTTTTGCAGATCATGCAAAAAAGGATTTTGTGGCAATTATCAGTGGTATGGCTGGTATAATGGCACATATCACACTTCTGTTTGGGCTTGGTGTTATATTTTGACCTAGATGAACTAGAGGAGGTTGACTTAGTTTCCTTCATTGTTGAATCAGGAGCTTTCTCAATGGAGTTCATTTTTTCAGTCAACTTCCTCACAAGTTCAGTCAGTGGCTGGATTTGGTCTGCTTCAGTAGGAACTGAAGATGTTGAAGTCTCAGTGGGTACAGAGCCTTCTTGGGTTGGTTTTGTTGGTCTTTTCAGGATGATTCTACCAAGTCCAGATCTTTTTTTTAGTGAGTGAGGGTTGAATTGCAAGGGAGTAAGCTCAGAGCTAGGTGCAGCACCCTGAAGAGGTTTCAGGGGTGGAAGTGGTACTTGAGATTCGGCTTCAGACTCAGAGATGTGTTAAGTACTACTGGGCACATCATGAAGTCCAAGCATGCTCTTAAGAGCTTGGCTTTCAGGCTCAAGAATTCTTCCAGAATCAAAATTTGGAAGCTTACTATCAGGGTTTACCCTTTCAAACCAGTCACTGGACTTGGGAATTGACTCCATATTGGAGAGCATGTCAGCGATTTACAAATGGTTTTGGACCTTGGTCTTTGTTGTAAGAATCAGGGAGATGATCTTCACCTATGATTCTCTTTTTGCTACTGGGGGCTCCAACAGTATCAAAGACTCTAGGATTCTTAGCAGTCTAACTTTCAATGATATCTTTTTCCTTTTTAAGTTCTTCCTGATGAGCTTGATTTCTTTTAACTAGTTCAGTGTTTTGAATTTGTAGTGTGACAGCCTCAAGCTTGGCTTGTTTTAAAAGAAGCAATTCATCCCCACACTTGTTTAATTCAAAACTTAACTTGTTGTATTTAGAAAAAAGATTTAATCGTTGCTCCTCTACAAACTTAAGGTCAACATTGATACAGTTCATAAAGGACTGCCAATCTGAATCATCATCCATAGAAAGTAAACTATTTACCTTCTTCATTGTGATATTGACCCATTCTCCATTCCTGGCATGATTCTTCCCAACAGCTAGCTTGTCCTCTTCTGAGAGAGACATCAATGCTTTGACTTGCACCATTTCATCGTCTGAGGAGACTGGCTCTTCATCCCAGTCAAAGACTTCAGCGACTAGGCCCTTGTTTTTACCCTGCACAGATTTAACATTGTTTTTTGTTTCTGAGGGTGTGGCCTCAAGCAGTGCTAGCTTAGCTTTGGATTTCCTATACTTGGCTTCAAAATCAACAGCTTTATTTTGATAAGATTTGTTTTAAAATTTTTGATGAGACTGATAGACTTTTGGTTAAAATTTACTGAAGCCTGAGGACCGGTTTGACCCTAAGGGTTTGTAAGAGGGTTCAGAAATTGTTTTTGAAAAACAGTCTTTGGCAAAATGACCTCTTTTGTGACACTTAAAACATTCAGTGTCCTCATTGGCTTTAGCATTTGAAAAAATTTTGTTTCTTCGTATAAACCTTTTATTGTTAACAAGGAGTTCCCTTTCCTGAGACTCAATATTTAAGTCGTTCAGCTACTCCTCGCTTGTTCTCTCATCATCCTCATCGTCTGAATTTTCCTGAAAATCTTGAACTACACTGTTAGAATAAAAAGCAGTTGACACTGGTGATGAAATGATCGTCAGGGACTTCTTGACTTCCTGAGACTTTTTTAAGTCAGGGTATGGTCTATTTATGAGGTTATCCTCATAGAAAAATTTCCCATAGATTTCAGGAAGCTCAAGGTTCTGAATGTGATTAGAATTCCTAGTCCCTGAGAGAAATTCAGCCACTTTTCAGGAAGACTATTTACAAAACCAACATTGATTTCATTTTTGGACAACTTATATACCATCATTTGAGAGTTCATTTAACAAAGCTTTGTACCGGGTGTAAGTTTGAGACAGAGTTTCTGAGTCTTTAGCCCTGAAGGTGTTATACTCAAGTTTCAGGTCCATAATCATGTTTTCCTTGTTATTTGAGGGACTTTCATAGCTATGAACCAGGTCATTCCAAGTTTGGTTAGTTGTACTACAGCCAATGACAGACTCCATGACATCATCAGGAAGACAAGATATGATGATGATTTTGAGCCTTTGGTCTTGGTTGACCTCTCTTCTCTCGTCCGGAGTCCACTGAGCTTCAGGTTTAGGCAAACCTTCAACATTCTTTGGAATAAATGGACCTTCGTTAATGCACTTAATGTAGTAAGGTTCCATCCCAGTCAAATAGAAAAGCATTCGCCTTTTCCATTTGTTAAATTTGCCACTTCTAGTCGAGGGGCAATAGCAGCATAGGCTCCACCCTTTTTATCGACAAGTTGGGGCACATCGTTTCAACCATTAGGATCCTGATTTAAAAACGTTTTTAAGCGGCTTAAAAAGGGTTTTATAATCAGCCTGCTCTGATACCACTTGTTGTTCCCGTTTCACAATCATATAAAAACAAATTTATATGGGTTATGGGTAAACAATACCGTTTCCGGTGTATGGGGGAGGTTAAGATGTAGACAGCCTTACCTCTACCTAAGGAAGAGAGGCTGCTTCCAGTTCTACCAAAGGTAGAAAGGACCTCTGGCCTTTTTTTTAATCATATAAAAACAATAAAGCAACTAATTGTGAATAATGACTGAAAACACCCAAGTAAAAGCACACTAATTAAATTTCAACGTTTATATTATTTATTATATATGAATCAGAAAGAATACATTACCCAAGTATTTGCGGAATAGTACGTGGGATTGAAACGACTAGTATGGTGTGACTCCTCATTAAGCTTAAGCTAAGTCTAAGCACAACTACACAGGAACCACTGAGCTATCTCAGGGACATAGTTGTATTTGGAGGAGTGAAAGATGGCTTGTGTGTATTTTAGAATTAATGCCCAAGCTTAAATCTTTCATTCTATCTCTTATGCTATTTATACAAGTATGGTTTTAACTCTATCCTAGAGGACAAACTGACAGATTACATAACACAAAATACTGATGTATTTTGTCTCTGTTTACAATGAAAATTTCGGGTAAGTGACAAGGCTGCTTTCTTCTTGTTAGTGATGACACTGAGCCTGATAGTTAACGATTCAGGGAAAGTTTAACTTTGGTTGATAAGGACTTTGTCTTATCTGTTCAAACTTATCCCGCCTTGTCCCGCTTGTTCTTCAGTCTTCATAGCCTTCAGTCTTCGTCTTTAGTTTGTCTTCAGTTGTAGTAGTTGGTGAGGAGTTTCAGGATTCAGTGATTTATCGTCATCACTCACTGAATCCACCATCTTCTTCTTGACCCTGTCTTCACCCCTTAAGTTCCGCCTTACTTAGTGGAGAGATTTCTTCTTTGTCTCTTACTAAGTATCCCGAAGACAGCTCACTGAGTGACTATGCGCTCAGTGACTTGTTAGTGTTTAAGGGACTAAACACTTAGGGTATTTTCTATTCAAATCCTAGACTTAAGGGGTTTGGGTATTCACTGAACCCAACAGAGATCTGTTGATTAGGCCAATTTGGATATCTTGCGGGTAGTGATAGTTGAGCATCCCAAGTTGATCCATGTAACTCATCAATTCCAAACAATGGGCACTCACAGGTTTACCATCCCCATGTTTGCAACCGTGTAGAGCATCGATCAAATCATACAATTAAACAGCTGCAGGCTTTTCAAACAACCGAATAAGTTCGATGAGCATGTCCCTTGGGAAGTAATTTTCAAACTGTTTTGCAAGTTTGGAGTCATACTTTCAAGCATAAGGCAGGTAACCTCATTATGCTTGTCATACTCAGTTTTCCATGTTACTCTTATTTTAGGAGTAGCATTAGCTTTCGGTTCAGGAGGACAAGGCATATTCAAATACTATGATCTTTTGGCAACACGCAAGACTAATATGAGTTTCCTATATCAGTCACTGAATTAGCACTGTCAGTCAATTTCTCTTGATCAAACATAGATTTGAACGACGAACTTAGTGCATTAGTTTCAGGTTGAGCAATTTCTACAGAAATAAAAGTTCAAAAGTTAGTACTTTCAATAATTCAACCTTTCAAGAAAATAAAATACCCTTGGTAAATATTCATATTAACCATAAAATTTTTCTTGAAATTAGGACCCAAATTGTCAAAGTTACACCACATCAGTTGATCTGCTAGTGATGGAAGTATTCAACAGGTAATTGTCGAAGAACAATAATTGACAAAAAAGTTTTCAATTCCTAGAAATCATGGGATTTACAATTTGCCAAACCTTTATGCAAATGTAAGCATGTTTCACCATATCTTATGGCTTAAGTCATAGATCTCACTAACTAGCTTAATTAAGTTGTCTACTTTAAAAACTACAAATTTATTCCAGCTGAGGTCTCACACAACATGGAGATTTACCTTGTTATTGCAATCAAGCTAAGTTATCACATAAAATAAATTGCAACTTCAGGTGTTTCTTATCATTAGATGGCATAAACTTAAATTCAAAGGGTATAATTTTTTTTATGTGTAATCAAAACTTATGTATGAAAAAGCATGCATACATTTTCATAACATAAAATTTTACAAAACTTTACGCTTTAGTTTTTAAATTACTAAGATTAAATTCTACAAAGTTTTAATCGAGGCATTGAGAAACTTACAACTTTACCCTAAGATGCTTCGTACATATAATAGTTATACTAGGTAGCTTCAAGTATGATGCACAAAGTGACGGAGAAGCGGGTAAGCGCAAAGCATATTAAAAACTTTCTTTTTTCGAGTCGCAATTTAATGCGGACCCTCCTTAAGCCCCTCACACAGTTTGTCATATTGGGTGAGCCGTTCTAACCATTTGGTACAGTCGCATCAATCGACCAAAAGTTCAAGATTTAATTCTTAGAAAATAAATCCAATTTCACCATCATTTAGTCCGATTAATTTTCTATTCTCAAAATAACCTTTTTTACGTACAAACATGTCATAACAATATAAACAAAAAAACAATTAATAAAAATAACCAACACAAATAATATACATATAACTTAACAATTAACATATGTAAAACAAATAGCCACATGCATAATTTGTTTGATAAAACCTTAATAATCAATTCTAGGTTTATAACCATGCATATATTAACTAGGGCTTTCACCTACAAATGTAAGTGAGCCACATACATCGGCAAGTCGATTGCGTAAACCTTAGTTAATCATATACCATATTGCACATAATTGAATTATTAAATATATTGAGGTCTTCCTCAATTTAATATATATCAAACAAATTACATGCGAATTTACTTAACAATTAATCAAATCAAAACAATAATTCATGGCAAAACATACATGTTCCACTATTGATTCCTCATAACAATTATAATCCCAAGATACACATATAATCATGACACATAACAATTATTCATAATAACCACATAAAATATACATGCAATCCTAGAGTTTCTACAGGTTTTACAAAATAAAAAAAACCTAATTAAACAATTATAAGGTAATCGACCCACATAAAAAAATTAGGGTTTCAATTTTCAAAACCTTATAAACCATAAAGAACATGTAATAATAATCAAGATTCAATTTTTATGTGTTTCAGTAATTAATTACAACGTATTAACGGCTCGTGATGCCACTGCTGAGTTTTACTATTTATAACAATTATATAAAACACATAAACATCATTAAAGCATGCAGCGAAAGTAATAGAATAATACCTGTAAAGAATTAACCGAATTAAAATTATATGCGTACCTTTTGTGAATCAAACAATGATAAGGTTTTAAAAGGTACCATTTTGAGGGGTCGTTTTAGTCCTTATCTGATCACTTTTGTATCCGTTATTGCTTAATATCGTTCCTTTTCACTTTTTAGGTCTCTTGAAGGCAAAATGCTGGAATGACACTTATTTGGATGAAAAGGCGCGAATATATGAAGAAAATGGCCAAAGTCAAAATCGAGACACTCACAGTTGCTGAAACTAGAAGGCGACGGCGTCAGGTGCTAATGGCGACGCCGTCCCAAAATTGTTGTGACGGTCCAGAACCCAAAACTCATATTTTCAAGCGACGACGTCCAGTTGTAAAAGAGTAGGCCGTCGCTACTCAGACGGCCTAGATGCAATCCAGACGACGTCAGAAGCTGAAGAGGACGGCGTCACGGACACAAGGTGACGCCGTCGCAAGGTTAACGTGGCCAAGACGAAACCCTAATGGCGGCGACACGACGGCGTCACAAAACATAAGGTGACGCCGTCGCATATGTAATCTTATATATAGAATCCGAATTTTTCAGTCTTTGTGTGGAGAGTCTTTGGAGTAAAAACCTAAAACCGAACCTAAGGTGTCTTGTACAGTATTTTAGGGTTTTAAACCCTATCTTACATCAAGATAAGTCTTTACTTCATTAATTCAATTATGTCTTTGATTATTTGTGTCTATGCTTGCATGTTCTCCATGTCCGGCTAATTTATTTGTGTGTTTGCTTAGAAAGTATGAAACTTAATTATTGAATATTGATTGGTTGTTTCTTATCTTAGTTGATTAATGATCTAGTAATGCGATAGGTCATTCGTTGTGTACTTAATGCTTGATTCATCTTTGTGAACCTTAGAATATAATTACCTGAGTAGTTGTAGGCTAAACCATCCAAAGAGCGCCTTAGAGTAGGAGTTTATCATCCCTAGTGGGTTTGTAGATGAGACCCTTTGGTAAGTTCAAAGAGTTAGGGAGAAACGCATACCCTACAACTTTAGACACACAACGCAACTAGGAATAAGACGTGACAACTCAACCATCAATAGGAGATAATTAAGGAGTAGTACAACCTAAGTAAACACATCTTTAAACTATCATACGAGCATACATTAATTAGACATAGACTCCCACAACATTAGTTTAGATAATTAGATAATAGTAGAGTAATCGGTAGAAATACCAACCCCCCAAATCCAATACCCAAGATTCGTACCTTTCCATTTCATAAAATATAAAAAGATAAAAAATAATCTTCCTCAACCTTAACCTTAGCGTAGTAACTCCTTACTAGCATTCCTATTCCCCTAGAGAACGATATCAATACCCGTGGCTTACCCTAATTACTACACTACAACGATTAGGTTCACTGCCTAGGGTGTTATAAAACTTGCTCGAAGAAAAGGAAGTTTCCTTGACCCCGAACGACGCGTGTAGCGTTATCAAGTTTTTGGCGCCGCTGCCGGGGAATAGAATAGCTAGTTAGTAGTCCACCTCGTTTAGGTTTCTTTGCTTGATTCCTATCAAGTAAATTTTTTTTCTCATTTTTAGCTTTCTCTTAGTCTATCCCCCTTCTTCGTGACCTTTGTTAGTAATCCCATCACTTTTCATCATGGAAGGTGATAACCCACTACCATTCATCAACCCACCACCAATTGACCCACCAAGAGCCCGTACTCTTGGTGAGTATTCGAGACCAAGCCACTTAGGCTATTGGAACACCATTGAGCTTCCCGACCAAGCCCAAACTACGGCCCTGCGATCCGACACCATCCGGTTGGTGCCAAACGGATGTGCATTTCATGGACTTCGTTCCGAAGATCCAAATCAGCATCTGAGGGATTTCCTCAAAATCGTCGATTCCATCGACCTTGATGCTACTACTCGGGAGACCACGCGCCTGCGTCTCTTCTAATTCTCTCTACGGGACCAAGCTAGTAATTGGCTTGAGCGACTTCCCGCCGGCTCCATCTCAAGTTGGGATGATCTTACTTCTCGCTTCCTTGCTCAATTTTTCCCACCGGGGAGAACCACTAAGCTTAGGAATGACATCTTGATGTTCCAACAACGTCAAGGTGAATCTCTCTCCAAAGCATGGACCCGATTCAAGGACTTACTTCATAAAGTCCCTCATCACGGCATTGATCTTTGGCTCCAAGTCCAAATCTTTTATGATCATGTCAACTTCCCCACTAAGCGATCCATTGACCAAGCGGCCGGTGGAAAACTTAGTGATCTCACCGCAGAAGAATCATGGGAAATAATAGAGGACCTCGCCCTCTATGACAACGAAAGTTGGGATGACCCCCGTGAGCTGCCCAAAACCGTCAAGGCAATCTCCTTGCCTCCTCCCGACCGTAGGATGATCGAACTTGAAGATCAAGTCAAATTCCTCATGAGTTCCTACGAAAATCCTAAGTCTTCACACCATGTGAACAAAGTCTCTTCCTCGTGCGAGCCGTTTTGTGATCCTCATAACACGCGCACTAGCACCCGATCCCCCGAACACGCTTCTGTTGACTACGCATCCTCGCGTATTAATGGAGCGGGAGGAAGATTCCCTACAACACCCGGACCTAGGAATTTCAATGAAACCCGTGAAGCATGGAAAAACAAGCCCGACTTCTACTGGGGACAAACCAAAGAATTCACCTCCAATGATTTCTCATGGCCCCCACCTAACGGTCCTAACCAACAAAACATCGAAGGGATGTTGCAAAACCTAGTTGCATCCCAAGAAACCCAAATGGCTAAGCTCTCGGACCGCTTTAACCATCAACAAGCCGAGATGGATAGGAAAATAGACAACCTTTTGAAAGCCATAACTAATAGTGATAAGAAGGTTAGTGCTATCTCAACTCCCGAGCATTCAGGTATAGAGATTAAGGATCCAAGAAAGCTAACTAAGGATGTCCAATTCGTCAATACCATCGCCTTAGTTGAACCTAATGAAACAAATGACGAAGAGGACTATACACTTGCGGATGAGAAAATACCCGAGGAAGTAGATGAAGTAGACATTGACTATTTCAACAAATTTCCTACGGAAGAAGAACTATCTTGCCACCCTCACTTAGTGCGTGACCTCCGTCACATGTATGTTAGGAAAAGTCCTCGAATCAAGATTGGGAACCCTTGGAATCTTAACATACCATGTGTCATAGGACACCTTTTTGTGGCAAAAGCCTACATTGATCGCAAATCCCCAATCAACATAATGACTAGCACCTATTACAATTGGATATTGAAGAAGCCTATTCCAACTAGGCAAGACCCCAATGATCCTAATGATAGTTGCAATTTTCTAGGAAAAATTAAGGGATTGCCCGTTTATGTAGGTAGTTTCACGTTTCCTACGGACTTCATAATTGTGGATGATATTAGCACGGCCATAGACCCTAGTTTGTCCCATGTTATTCTAGGAAAACCTTTCATAGAAAGCACCGGTATGACCTATGACCCCTCGTTAGGAGTAGTGCGATTCAAGAATGAGACCGACGACATAGCTTACCAAATGCCGTTTAAGATTGAGAAGTTTTCATCACTCTCTAATGATGAAAAGGAACTTAAACTGTCGGTCTATTATAGGAATGATGAGGATAGGGAAAAAGGTGTTGATTATGTTATGGCTAAGATTTTCGGATTCTATAAGGATTGCTTGAGCCTAGGACCGGAATATAGGACTGATTGGGGAGAGGATGAACTCTTAGAGAAGCGCATTTTAGGGCACTTCTAAAACATGGAACCCTCCATTAGAAACCGTCAAGAGGGCGGTAATGAGAAAACGTAGGAGCACGACTATGAGTCTAGCTACAAGACTCTTAAATAAAGAAAATCGCTTCGTGGGAGGCAACCCATGTTTAATTGTTTGCTTGTTAGTGTCATATATCTTTTATTAATTGTTTATCCTCATGTTTAAATTTGTAAAAATGCTTTATTTTGTTTTTAACCTCGTCTTAATTGCATATAAAGGTATTTTACATAAGGGATAAGTGTAGGGAGGATTACACACGTTTTCAAAAGAAACGTAAACATGAGAATAACAATTAACTAAAAGATATTTATGTTTGTTTGTTCGAGTCAAATGCTTGTATCGAGTCATAATGGATGTTTTGCAGAAATTTTTCCAGATTCTAAAGATGTAAATTTTCCAGAATTTTTTCCAGAAAATCGCAGACCAGTTTTTGTCAGGATAACCTGACGGCGTCAGGATTGCAACCTGACGGCGTCAGGAAGGAGTAAAAACATCAGATTATTTTTTTTCTCGTTTTCTGAGCTACTTAATAATTTTTGGAATTTTCCAGGTCTTAATTTTCTTAGAAATTCTGTAAACACCCATTCCACAAGCATTATATCTTAGTTTAAATCGAGTCTTATATATATTTTTACCGCCGATTTTACGCGAAGGTTTCGTTTGTTTTCTTCAAGTGTGCAGGTTTAGTTTGTCAAGAAGAAGTTACATAAGATTGGAAGGAGCTTTTCACGCAATAATTCTTCTTGAAAAGGATTTAACCACCACTTTACACGGATCCTACCGAGCTAATCAGGGGAGTACTAGTTTCTTTCGTTTTTAATTACCTTCTTTTATCATAACTTTGATACTTTCGGGGAACATTGGGGACAATGTTCAGTTTAAGTGTAGGGAGGAAAAATAAAACGGGAACTTTGAAACTATGCTTATCCTTGACTATTTGCTTTGTCCAATTGTGATTGTGTAATAAACCATGAGAAAATGTCGGTTAGGGTAATTTTGGCACCAAATTTAAATTTTTTTTTGACATATAGGAGTGGGCCATTAGTCTTAACAAAAGCGTCTCATGGATAGGAAGTTACATGACTAGCACAAAAACCCTTTACCACCCAAATTCCACCAAAATGTGAGGATCGCCCTTAGATTAGTAGGAATTAAAGCATTCAACTTCAATGCTTAGAGTGTGAACCGGTAGTATATTAGATTCTAGAACTTGTTTTGTGATGCATTCCGAGATCGCAAGTGAGACTACACTTGTGTAGTTAGGAATAACTAAATGATAAGAGGCATTAGGATAACCCTTGTTTGATACCCGTAATATAATTACTTCTTCCATATCGGTTGAGTAATTCCCCCACACCCTTTGCGTTGTACTCATCTTTAGTACACGATACCCCTAGTTAACCCCTCAGAGCCTATCCTTTTCACGGTTCTCGTGATGTTTCGGTTTTTCCGGAATATCAATGAAGAGCATTGTTTACACCCCACCCCCAAATATACACCCAAATCGCCTTAGCCTACCCCTTATGCACTCACTTTTAGTGCAAATGTTTGTTATCACCCTAAACCCTTAGTTCAATTATCTAGTTGCTTGCATAAGTTGCTAAGTCGAGTCATATATTTTGTATACAGTTTTGGGATGATTAGGATTCATGGGAAAAGTTAAAGTTTATGAAATGACGGGAAGGGAACGTTAAAAATTCAAATTCCCTTTGTTTGCGTAATAATGTACCCCAAGTGTTTTGATATTTTCAAATCGGGTCAAATTAGTGTTAGAGTAATAAAAACTCAAGTGTAGGGATGTGCCTATAAATCCCTATTATTTTGATGTTATCGTAGAGGATGGTAGAGTAAAAGTGTATGAAAAAAAAAAAAAAAAAAAAAAAAAATCGAAAAAAAAATAGAAAAAGAGAAAAAGAAAAAAATAGAGTGTTAAAAAAAAAAAAGAAAAAAAAATACAAACAAACAAACAAACATACGGGCTACCATCCTACATCTATCCTTTAAATTTATGTTTGTTATTTCAGTTATCTAGAGTTTAGAGTGTCGAGTCTTGGCTTAGCAACGCCATTCTTCATATGCATTTAACATAGAGATTTTTGACTTGCCACCACTAAATAGCCTATCCCACCAAACCCTTATTTCCCTACCGTAAGCCTAACATTACAACCCTTTAAAAGACCTCTTTGATAGTCTTTCCTAGGTGCTTACGCCAAAGCGATGGAGGTTTGATCTATTCTCAAGCCTATGGTAATCTATGTACTAGGACCAGTTAATGAGTGTTTATCTTCCATTTCCTATTTGTTATATTTCATATATACACCCGAGAGAGATGTGAGTATCCAAACACCACATGTGAGGTGCTAGTATGTAATTTCCGTGCTTGTTATGACTTTTGCGGGGCTTATATGTGTTGTGGACCGTTTTGAATTAATGATTCATGACCCCTAACTTATAAATTAATTGGTTAAAAGCACATTTGCTTGAGGACAAGCAAATAACAAGTGTAGGGATATTTGATAAGGTTTTAAAAGGTACCATTTTGAGGGGTCGTTTTAGTCCTTATCTGATCACTTTTGTATCCGTTATTGCTTAATATCGTTCCTTTTCACTTTTTAGGTCTCTTGAAGGCAAAATGCTGGAATGGCACTTATTTGGATGAAAAGGCGCGAATATATGAAGAAAATGGCCAAAGTCAAAATCGAGACACTCACAGTTGCTGAAACTAGAAGGCGACGGCGTCAGGTGCTAATGGCGACGCCGTCCCAAAATTGTTGTGACGGTCCAGAACCCAAAACTCATATTTTCAAGCGACGACGTCCAGTTGTAAAAGAGTAGGCCGTCGCTACTCAGACGGCCTAGATGCAATCCAGACGACGTCAGAAGCTGAAGAGGACGGCGTCACGGACACAAGGTGACGCCGTCGCAAGGTTAACGTGGCCAAGACGAAACCCTAATGGCGGCGACACGACGGCGTCACAAAACATAAGGTGACGCCGTCGCATATGTAATCTTATATATAGAATCCGAATTTTTCAGTCTTTGTGTGGAGAGTCTTTGGAGTAAAAACCTAAAACCGAACCTAAGGTGTCTTGTACAGTATTATAGGGTTTTAAACCCTATCTTACATCAAGATAAGTCTTTACTTCATTAATTCAATTATGTCTTTGATTATTTGTGTCTATGCTTGCATGTTCTCCATGTCCGGCTAATTTATTAGTGTGTTTGCTTAGAAAGTATGAAACTTAATTATTGAATATTGATTGGTTGTTTCTTATCTTAGTTGATTAATGATCTAGTAATGCGATAGGTCATTCGTTGTGTACTTAATGCTTGATTCATCTTTGTGAACCTTAGAATATAATTACCTGAGTAGTTGTAGGCTAAACCATCCAAAGAGCGCCTTAGATTAGGAGTTTATCATCCCTAGTGGGTTTGTAGACGAGACCCTTTGGTAAGTTCAAAGAGTTAGGGAGAAACGCATACCCTACAACTTTAGACACACAACGCAACTAGGAATAAGACGTGACAACTCAACCATCAATAGGAGATAATTAAGGAGTAGTACAACCTAAGTAAACACATCTTTATACTATCATACGAGCACACATTAATTAGACATAGACTCCCACAACATTAGTTTAGATAATTAGATAATAGTAGAGTAATCGGTAGAAATACCAACCCCCCCCCCCAATCCAATACCTGAGATTCGTACCTTTCCATTTTCATAAAATATAAATAGATAAAAAATAATCTTCCTCAACCTTAACCTTAGCGTAGTAACTCCTTACTAGCATTCCTATTCCCCTAGAGAACGATATCAATACCCGTGGCTTACCCTAATTACTACACTACAACGATTAGGTTCACTGCCTAGGGTGTTATAAAACTTGCTCGAAGAAAAGGAAGTTCCTTTGACCCCGAACGACGCGTGTAGCGTTATCAAAAAGTATAGAGTACTTAGAGATTCTAATGTAAATCGACACCGCTCTTGGTTACATATGTGCAAGTTTAAGTCACGAGTTCGGGTTAGTTTACTTCAAGGTCAAATTCATCATATTGGGTTTTCTCCATCAACTGCCACTACAAAGAGCCTACTGAATGATAATGGGGTTGATTACAAGTTTGCCAAGAGAGATTGAAAAGAGAGATATTTATGACGTTTGAACACAACAGTTCAAGCCTCGTACTCTAAAGAAAATAAATGTGTACGTTTCAGTGCGCATTATCTTCGCAAGAAGAGAAATCTTCTTATGTTTTTTGAACACAACAATTCAAGCCTCGTACTCTAAAGAAAAGAAATATGTACGCTTCAGTGCGCATTATCTTCTGAAGAAGAGAAATCTTCTTATTATGACCATTCTCATCAACATGCTTCATGCTTTTTCCATGCACTTCAGTCATCAAATGAACCGAACTACTGTTGATTGTCTTCTTATTCCACTTACTCAATCATAATGACGATGGCGACATCATATGCTACCTTTGAAGGGGAGAAGTGTGAAGAGACTACATTACTGAAGATATTCACTTTCTTAATCAAGAATGGCAACTCCGTATGCAATTCTTGAGGGGGAGAAGAAGTGTGATAATTCTGCATGGTTGATTGATTTCTGAGAATAAATGGTCAAACGGCTCCAAACTCATGTAAGAATCGAACCTCTTCTTATCGGGTCATCTTCACATGGAGTTTTCTTCTAAGAGTCGTTGGTTAACATCTTCACACGGGGCTGATTTGATTAATGACAAAGTGCTTCCAGTTGCTGGGCTGATTTCTTTTATGAACATCTTTCTGTTCTTGTTTGATTGGGAGGGATTTTAGTTAAGGGGATTTGCTATTTCAAAGTTAACGGGAATGCATTTGGTGAGTTGAAGATGTTGACTTTCTATTCCCCAATTGGACAATCTTGAAGAAGGTCGAGTCTACAGTCGGTTCTACATTTTGTGCTACATGTTAGAAGACTAAAGACGAGTTGCATTTGATTATCTAAAGACTTCTTATTAATCTGGGCATTTATCAACAGATTGTCGGTTTAAGGGAGAGCACTAATTGGGGGAGAGTGAAATGTCAGATTTAATCCCCAATTAGACTTGCTCACACTGTACTTCAGCAAGTTGATTCTCACATTGACTTCAAGCGATCTTCTCAAAAAGATTTCAAGTATATGGGCTTACAATGAGTTGTTGATTCTGAAGTATCAAAACCAGCAAGGGGGAAGGAGACACACATCTAAACACAAAGCGAGTAAACTTGATGAA